>CAUYRT010004376.1:0-29055 GCA_963574885.1 Lepilemur ruficaudatus
AAAGAAATTAATTGGCCAACTAAAAATATATAGAAAAAATTAGCTGGGCATGGTGGCGCATGCCTGTAGTCCCAGCTACTCAGGAGGCTGAGGCAGAAGGATTGCTTGAGCCCAGGAGTTTGAGGTTGCTGTGAGCTAGGCTGATGTCACAGCACCCCAGCCGGGGCAACAGAGTGAGACTCTGTCTCAAAAAAAAAAAAAAAAAACCCAGGCAATTGTCACTGCCAGAAGTCTAAGGAGACATGACAACTAAATGAAATGTAGTGCCCTGGAACAGAAAAAGGACATAAAAACTAAGAAAATCTGAATTAAGTATGGACTTCAGTTAATAATAATGTATTGGTATTGGGTCATTAGTTGTGACAAATGCCCCATGCTGATGTAGATGTTGGTAATAGGGAAAACTGGGTATGAGATACATGGGAACTCTACACTGTCTTCACAACTTGTCTAAATCTAAAGTTACTGGAGCCTGGCTTAGTGGCACAGGCCTATAATCCTAGCTCTTCAGAATGCTGAGGTGGGAGGATCACATATGTCTAGGAGTTTGAAGCTAGCTTGGACAACATAGTGAGACCCTGTGTCTTTAAAAAAAATAATCTATAAAATTTTATTTTTTTAAAAAGCAGGTAAAATAAAGGAAGAGTGGATGGTGGTATGAGTGAATAGGAGTCAGCCATTTCAAATCCTTGAGATCAGCCTCTTTTGGAAAACGGTATATTGAGAAGTTCTAGTCTTGAATTCCAAAGATAGACATACACATATACAAGTACAAACATCTGAAAACATAACACCAAGATTTTAAGTGTCAGCATTTCTGGGGGTGGCATTTTCAATTTAATTTGGTGTGAGCAGTTACAAAGGCCTTCAAATCAAGATTCGGGGACAGGCAACATAGAAGAATCACAGTTGTATGCTGAAAGGGGGGAATTATCCACCCTATTTCATAGGGGGAATAAAATAGGGTTTCGACATGTCTCTGTTATTCTTCAAGCACTTTCTTGCATTTTGGGAGATGTTCCAGGCCCATTTTGTACTTTCCCTTTTCCTGTCCTAGACATTGAGTCAACCATTTCTCCTAGTTCCTTTTAGTTGAGAATGGTATTTAGAAGCCAAACTATGGACACTGAGTGTGTTGTTATTATTATTATTGGGGTGTTGCTATTCCCAAGCCCTCTTTGTAATAGAGCTTGAAAATATGTGTCCTGTATATGTATGTATATATAAACATACGCTAGTTACAAACATACACACACAAATTTATATTTATCCAAATCTGTATATATTAAAAATCATGAGTTCACATTGATACCTTGTAATTCCAAACCAGCCCCATGGAGTTTATTATTTTCTCTCTTTTCATATGTATACTTCCCTCCTTGCCCTGGTTGGGCTATTGCACTCTGCAGCAGGGTGCCCTGGATATACTCTGACACTCCTTGCCAGGCTGGCCTTCCCTGTGAATCTCTACTCACTCTGCTCATTCTCTGACACCCAGGGGTGTTGACATCCCCCTTACCTTGCTCTGGCTCCCCACACCAGGCTACCCTTCTGCGTAGATACCCTCCTTAACCTGCTTGGACTAAACTCTCCATTCTCATATAACCTTAGCTTACTCTGGCAGTGATTCTTAGGGAATGGGGAGATTTCAGACTCTTGTGAGGAAATGGGAGAATCTTGTCTGAACAATTTAGTGAAATAGTTCTAATATACATAGATGTCATGGCTCTTTCCTAGGGCATAGAATTACTGAGGAAAAAGAACTGATTTATTTTTATGTAGTATGTGATATCTAATATTGGACCAAAAATGAGGGAGCTTTTGCTATCTTTCCACTGGTACTATCTGCTAGATTTAACTGATAATGTGAGAACTGGGAAAGATCCAGGAGATGGGCTGGTTCAAATATTTGGTGGAACTCAGTTTATTGCTCTTGTTAACATATCGTGTTACCTGCTACCCTGAGATTTCAGGGGGTGAAGCATAAAGTGACCAGCGTTCATTTATGCAGCTTTTCTTTTTTTCTCTTCTCTTCTCTTCTCTTCTCTTTTCTTTTCTTTTCTTTTCTTTTCTTTTCTTTTCTTTTCTTTTCTTTTCTTTTCTTTTCTTTTCTTTTCTTTTCTTTTCTTTTCTTTTCTTTTCTTTTCTTTCCTGTTCTTTCTTTCCTGTTCTTTTCTTTTCCTTATTCTTTTGTTCTTCCTAGTCAAATGAAGCATTTAGTCTTAGTAAGTGTAATAACTCTTTTCATATGATACAGATCTTCTGTACTCATTTTAGAAGATTTGGAAAATACAGAAAGGCACAAAGATATTAAATCATATATTATGTCACCCAGAAATGCTGACAGTTAAAATCTTGGTGTTAATGTATGTGTGTGGGTCTTTGCTTCTTTGTTTTGTAAAATTACTTTTGTGTTTAGGTAGAGTTTAAGTGTCAAGTAATCTGCTGATTTAAAGTTGTTTTTAGATTTGTGCTTGAGAAATAAAGGAGGGAGGGAAGGGAGTTTCCATTCCCTTGATGTTCCATAATTCTAACTACCTATATCATTCATTTGCCACTTTAGCATATATTGGCTTGCACATGTAATACATTCCAGAATAGCTGGATTTCTTTTGTATTAATATTTTCATCAGTGATTTTCATAGAGTAGATGCTCTGTGACACTTAATGAAGAGAGGAAAAAATAGAGGTAAGTAAATGTATAAAATAAAAGCAGACGGTAGGAGGAAGCAGGATGGTTTGGTTTTGTGTCTTGCTGCGTAAGCAGAGACGTTGTTCTGAAAGGGTGATTGGCATGTTGTTAGACATATGCAGCCTGACTATTAGTCCTGGCATATTTCTTCTAGGCTTTGTGCCATTGCTAATTTTCCACCTGATATAAATGTAATCCAAGTTTTATTCAAGAGGTAAGTATTCTGATTTTCGTTCAGTGTTTATTCAAAACTGTGTTTACATGTATTTTTTTTGGAGTATGAGGGTTTTGAAAATATACTGAGTGTTATATAAATTTATTTCTGACTCTAACATTTTAAATATAAGGTGAAATTAGTATTTGTTTGTTTCTTTTTAAAATGAAATAGGTAGCTTTGCAGTTTGGGGAGGTCTGTTTTCCATGATTGACTGTAGTATGGTTCAAGTCAGAGGAAAAGAAGATCCCTGGAACTCCATCACAAGTGGTGCCTTGACAGGAGCCATACTGGCAGCAAGAAGTAAGCAATCATTAAAGATACAGGTAGAAGCCACACTTTTTGGAAAAACTTGTCTGTTTTAATCAAATGACATCTGTAATATATAAAAGTGAGCATTGCCTAATTTGGTATAGCATGAATATATAGTATTCATGTTATTCAAATTCACTATGTCAGTATATAGTGATTTGAAAAAAAGTAAGGGGATTTATTTATTTGGAACATTTGAGAATGAGATAGCATAGGGTTCTAATCCTTATATTATAGTAGTTAAGAACACTTTAGGTCCCAGTTCTGCCATTTATTAGCTGTGTGACTGGGCAGTTTACCAAACTTTTTGTGCTATTGTTTCTTTATCAGTATTCTGGAATTAATAGTAGTACCTAGGCCGGGTGCGGTGGCTTACGCCTGTAATCCTAGCACTCTGGGAGGCCAAGGCAGGTGGATAGCTCAAGGTCAGGAGTTCAAGACCAGCCTGAGCAAGAGTGAGACCCCGTCTCTACTATAAATAGAAAGAAATTAATTGGACAACTAAAAAATTGGACAACTAAAAATATATGTAAAAAATTAGCCGGGCATGGTGGCGCATGCCTGTAGTCCCAGCTACTCAGGAGGCTAAGGCAGAAGGATCGCTTGACCCCAGGAGTTTGAGGTTGCTGTGAGCTAGGCTGATGCCACGGCACTCTACAGCCAAGGCAACAGAGTGAGACTCTGTCTCAAAAAAAAAAAAAAAAAAAATAGTACCTGCTACATAGATTTGTTATAAATAAAAAGCTTAGAACCATCTTCTGGATCTTTGGGACAGAGAGCAACCCAGAATTTCTTTGGGCTTAGTGGTTTAGACCAGGAGTTCACAAACTTGTTCTGTAAAAGGCCAGAAAGTACATATTTTAGGCTTTGAGCAGCTGTGTGTCTTTGTCACAACTACTCAACTCTGCTGTCATAGCATGAAAGCAGCCACACTTATTACATAAATGAAAGAGCATGGCTGTTGTCCAATAAAACTTGCTTTACAAATACTGGCAGTGGGCTGGATTTGATCTTTGTGCCATAGTTTGTTGACTGGGTCTTGGACAATGAGAACAAGAGTTTGGAAATGAGGGGAGCCAGCCATATAGATAGCGCCCTCCTTTACTACCTTTTATAGTAAACTAGATTTCTATTAAAGTAATCTCTTTGTTATTAATGTCTTCAGATGGACCAGTAGCCATGGTTGGGTCAGCCGCAATGGGTGGCATTCTTCTAGCTTTAATTGAAGGAGCTGGTATCTTGTTGACAAGATTTGCCTCTGCACAGTTTCCCAGTGGTGAGTCTCCTTTCTACTTAATACCATAGCGCAAACATTTTGGAATGGTTTCCGGATGTTAAGAAAGAACATATTTTGTCTGGTAGTTTTTGATTTGTCTACGTTATGTGTTAATATGGTGTGGTTTATGAGGACTGTGAAAATAGGCTCTGGTTCTAGTTGAAAAAGTGGACATGAATGTAATCATTATTTTTAGCCACAAAAACAAAAATACTTTGGTTAGATGATTTGCTGTTGATCTTTCATCATATAGTTCTTAAGTTTTATCAGTGCTTATTTGCTTATTCCAAGAAATTTATGGTCATTCTAAAGGTGCTTGGATAATGATTATGCAGATGTGTAACAATAATGGTAGTCAATTGACAACTTCTTACTGTACATCTATGTACTGGGCACTGTTGTAGGTGCTGAGGCTACAGTAGTGAACAGGACAGTCCTGCCCTCAAGGACTTAACGTTCTAGTGAGGGAAGACAGACTAACACATTAATAGATAAACGAGATTATTTCAGATAGTGTTGCTTGCTTTGAAGAAAATAAAATAGAATGGTAGAAAGTGACTTACGTTTGGGAGGGTCACTTTAGGGTTTATAGGGAAAGTCTCTTTTAGAAGTGGGTAATGTAATTTATTGCTAATTATTCCTCATTATTCCTCATGTGATGCATAGGAGAAAAATTAAGGGCTGAATGATCATTACATGGTCACACAATAATATGTGGTCAGCTGTTAACTTGTACAGTTTCTTCTATTTTTATTTTTTTTAAGAGAAAGAGTCTCGCTTTATTGCCCAGGTTGTAGTGCAGTGGTACAATGATAGCTCACTGCAACCTCTAATTCCTGAGCTCAAGCCATCCTTCTGCCTCAGCCCTCTGAGTAGCTAGATCTACAGTCACGCACCACAACGCCCAGCTAATTTTTAAAATTTTTTTGTAGAGACAGGGTCTTGCTGTGTTACCCAGGGTGGTCTTGAACTCCTGGGCTTAAGTACTCCTTATGCTTCAACCTCTTCAGTAGCTGGGATTACAGGTGTGAGCCACCCTGCCTGGCCATTAGTTTGTACAGTTTCTTGTAACTGTCAAAAATTTTGGTGTCTAAGCGGGACACTGTAGCACACACCTGTAGTCCAGCTACTTGGGAGGCTGAGACAGGAGGATCGCTTAGCCCAGAGTTTGAGGCCTCCCTGGACTCATAACAGGACCTGTCTCTTCAAATTAAACAAAAACAAAAACTTCAGTGTCTAAATCAAAATATCCCTTGAAGATTGGAAGAAAGCAGAAAGATACTGTGTGGATGATAGTAAAAACATGACCTGGCATTTGGGAAGAAAATATATAGAATAGTGAGATGTGTTGAAAATTATTTTTGGAGCTTGGAAAAGATTCAGCATATACTTTGGAATAGATCATATTTGATTTGATTTCCCTGAGGCACCTAGCAAGAGATTCGATATCTCTTTGGCACAATTTTCAAGCGCACTTACTATGTGCCAATGGGGTGATTGAAATGACCTTGTGGACCCTCTAACCTTACTATTCTGTTTTTTCAATCCTTACTTGTGAGTTAACACTCTGTTATGATGGTCACTTCCTAATTTTGCTTTTTAATTTGTTTTGACCAATTTAATGTGAAAGACTTCACATAAAACATCAAAAGATTGTTCCATTATTTACAGAAATTCAGAAATGGATATAACAAACTTAACTAGTTACATTGTCTTATGGGAATTAGCCTTGGTTACTTTGCATTAGGCTTTTTCTCTTAGAGGGAATCTCCTTTTCAGTAATTAAAACTAAGCGTTTGTATAGAAGCAGCTTAAAAGAGGTGTATTTTTAGACAGGAAGTGTGTTTCTGAAAAGCTGTATGGGGGAAATCTTTGACAATTATATTTTTCCAGTGAATTTACATGAAAAGTTTCTTAAAACAGTGATAAAAGATTAGCTAGAACTGTATTTAAATGGTAACAATGGTTATCTTTGGTTCATCTTTTCAGGTTTTCTGTAATGAGCAGATACCACTTGTATAATGAAATAAAAGTATGTGATTAGAATAAAGCACTTGGAAAACGTCAGGGAATTTTACCACTGCCCTCTTTCTCTCTTCCTTCCAAATATTTTTTAGTCTACTTCAGTTTTCCTAAAGAAAAAAAGATTGATTAGTACCATAAAAGTCTCCCTTTTTTAAGAGCTGCATTTTTTTCTTAGTTTACAGGCCCTTCCGTGTTTTGAAAACTGAAACTGTAAAACTTTGTTCTACAGCAAGCTACAGGGTATCTTCCCATTTCAGAGCTCATTCCTTGCTTAATTGGTTATATAAATTGAATTACCATGTTCTCTTAAAACATGACTAAGATACTTAAACTTTGGGAAAATAATTTTAAATAGCTACTGAAAAATATGTCAAGAGGTGGGAGAGATCCTTCCAATCTTGATATATGGCAGCTTGTTATAACAATTGCTTTAAAAACTTGAATATTGCTTCTTGCTATAATTAATCCATCTGACTTTCCTAGCATAGCATTTGAAAGCTGTTCATTCTGGAACATAACAGAAATCAGTCTGTCACATATGATACCAAATTTGAAGGTTCCCCACTATGTTAATGGGAATTTAGTGGATCTATAAAGAAATTCAGGTTACAGCTGTAATATAGCACATAATTTTTTAGTTGATTGATTTACTTTCTATAGAGACTTGTTCTTTTTAATTATATAATATTCAGATGATTTTTTTAAACCCTTTTTCTTACTCGTAGGCCCTCAGTTTGCCGAAGACCCCTCCCAGTTGCCTTCAACACAGTTACCATCCTCGCCTTTTGGAGACTATCGACAATATCAATAGGACATCTTTCCCAGGATTTCTTTAACAGAATGAGCTGTAGTTTGAGAAGAATTTGATTTCAGAAGATCAAGTCACAATCTGTTTTTAAAACCATAGGTTTTTAAAACTATGGCCAAATAGGCTATGAAGAGACATTTAGTACTTTTTTCTATTTAAAGGAACATGGGATAGGGGTCTTAAAAGATAATACATTTATTTATTCACACTTGAATTGCATTTGTGATCAAAATAAGTGTCTAACATCATTAAAAGAAAACATAAGTGCTTTAAAGATGAAGGACCAAAGGGCAAATAACAGTGAAATGTGACCATCATTTCCTTGAGGACTTCTCTGCCTGGTTTTGTGTGTTCTGTTATTCAAACAATAAAAAGCTCCTGGAACTTACTGTTTTTTTTTAAGATAAGTTGTAGAGTTCTACTTTTCATGCTCTCATACTTCAAATAATGCATGTTAGTCCGTCATCTAACTTGAAGTGAATTATGTGTGAGAAGAATTATGCAGAGTCAATGTAAATCATTTTACAGTGGAATGCTTTATGGATTGAAGGATATAGTAAAATATACTCTACTTTGAAAGTAAAATATGCTATGTCTTGGTTTTGAACATGTTAGATACAAAACTCTCTTACCTTTAGGGCTGTTGTGTTTTGATTCCTGATAATCAGAAACTTTATCAGAAACAACTTGCTTCCAATATACTCAATTCTATACAAAGAATTCGCAGAGAGTACAGTGGTACTGGAAAAGTCTGATGTTTGTTATGTGCTTAAAAATAAAATATGTGCTATTTTTAATGTGTTCCAAGTCCTCTGAAGCTGCTCTTCATAAAGGGTATATTTTGGGCATTGTTTGGCCCTGGAAAATGGATTAGCATTTCTGAGGAGGACATTTTCCTGATTATATTGGAAGTGACATGTAGCTTTCTAGAAGGCATGGTATTAGTAATTCCTTATTTGCCTACATATTGTCTGAAATGGAGAGCAAATCCATGTGTGTACTATAAACACACATTTATCTTTTGGCCCAGTGCCATATACATAGTAAGCATTTAATTACATACTGTGATATGATAATTTAGGGTTTTTATTGTGATAAAATATACATAAAATTTTATTATCTTAAGAATTTGTAAGTGTACAATTCAGTGGCCCCGAAATTGTTACAATATTGCGTCACCACTATGTATATGCAAAATGTTCTCATTATCACCAATATAAATTGTACCCATTAAATAACAACTTCCCACTCTTCCCCCAACCCCTGGTAACCACAGTTCTACTTTCTGTCTGTGAATTTGCCTATTCTGGGTACCTCATATAAGTGGAATCATGTAAGATTTGTCCTGTGTTTGTCTTAATTAACTTAGTATATGTTTTAAGGTCCGTCCATGTTGTAGCATATATCAAAACTCATTCCTTTTTATGGCTGAATAATGCTCCATTGTGTGTGTATACCACATTTTGTTCATCTGTGATGGTCACTTGGGTTTACACCTTTTGGCTATTGTGAATTATGCTGCTATGAACATTGGTGTACAAGTATCTGTTTGAGTCTCTGCTTTTGGTTTTTTGGATATATACGTGGGAGTGTATAGCTGGGTCATAAGGTAGTTCTGTATTTAACTTTGAGGAACTGCTAAACTGTTTTCCCCATCGGCTGCGCCATTTTACATTCCCAACAGCAACATAAGGGTTCTAATTTCTCCACGTCCTTGCCAACATTGTGTTATTTTCTTTTTTTTTTTTCTTTTGTATTTGTAGATGTGAAGTGGTATCTCAGGGTGGTTGTGATTTCCATTTCCCTAATGACTAATGATGCTTAGCTTTCGTGTGCTTATTGGCCATTTGTATATCTTTTTTGGAGATAATTTTTTTTTTTTTTTTGAGACAGAGTCTCACTCTGTTGCCTGGGCTAGAGTGTCGTGGCATCAGCCTACCTCACAGCAACCTCAAACTCCTGGGCTCAAGCAATCCTTCTGCCTCAGCCTCCCAAGTAGGTAGGACTACAGGCATGCGCCGCCATGCCCGGCTAATTTTTTACATATATTTTTAGTTGGCCAATTAATTTCTTACTATTTTTGGTAGAGACGGGGTTCTCGCTCTTGCTCAGGCTTGTCTCGAACTCCTGAACTCAAAACGATCCACCCGCCTCAGCCTCCCAGAGTGCTAGGATTACAGGCATGAGCCACCGTGCCCAGCCTGTCCCCCTATTTCCTAGCATTGTTAAATGGAAATTCTCAAACTTGTCGTTACAGTTGAGTTTTACAGTGAACACCTATATGGCCCCACCTAGACTTCACCATGAACTTTTTTACAGTATTTTTTTACTATATACCTATTCATCTATTCCCCCTCATTTCCTACTAACATTGAATTATGAAATCCACTGATAAGTTTTCTAGGAGGTGTGTGAGTGTGGTATTTAGTTTTTCTGTTTTTTGGATTTTTTTTTTTTAGTTTAGCAAATGAGAGGAAGCAAGGTAGTCTAGAATATAATATATATTTTAAATACTGATATGAAATATTCTAAAACTAAATTTGGTATGCAGAGTAGAGACTAAGATAAAAGGTAAAACACCCAAATTATTTTCATTCCAAAATAAATAATTGGAGCAACAAGCAGATAGGAAGGAGCTTCTAGGTCTTTCCTGGAGTAATGGAGTTAGTTTCTCAATTTCAAGTTGAAATGCCCGTCAGAGAGACCCCATCTGTTTTTCCTAGAATCTGACACTTTGTGTGAAATTGGCATGCAGTAGTGAATTTCTGATCAGGGTTTGGAAGACATGGGTACAGCTGCACCTGCTATTGAAAGTGCATCTGTTTGCACATGTGAAATGTCTACAAATCATGAAAGCAAGATCATAGCTCCACCCTGTGGTATGTTAGTTTTAGTTAAAACTCACTGTCTAAATTCTGTTCAATCTGTTACATCATGGCTCAGCACACCACACTCAAGCTATCTTTGTAAATAACTTATGGAATACAGCCATGTGTTCATGTATGTATTATCTGTGGCTTTCTTGATATGGCAGAGTTGAGTCTGTGTGGCAGAGACTCTGTGCCCACAACCAACACAGGAGAAGGATTGAATCTCAACAGATGATGAAATTGAATTTCTTAAGTACAGGAATCACATTTTATAATAGATACTTGATGAATATTGAGTGAATGAATAAATTATAGGCAGATGTGACTTTACCTAGTTCAAAAGTCTAAAGCTTTTTAAAGAGATGTATTATGAGATATTTTGGGCATGCGAATGTATAAAAAAATAAATATCCATGTACTCTCCCCATAGCATAAGAAATAAACATTCTTCACACGGTTGAAATTCCTTATGCATAGCTCCCTGATTTCATTCGCCTACATCCCTCAAGAATTACCTCTTATCCTGAACTTGGTGTTTGTCATTCCCATGTATTTCTTTGTATTTTTTATATTGTTTAGTTTTGAGATAACCTTAGAGTTATAGAAAAATTGCACAAATAGTTCCAGGATACATTTCACTCATCTTCCCATTATGTTAACATATAACTATAAAACAAGTATCCAAACTAAGACATTGGTTACATTAACTAAACTACAGATTTTATTTGGATCTCTCCAGTTTTTCCTGTAATGTCTTTTTTCTGTTTCAGGACTAATACAGGATCCCGAATTCTGTAAATTGTCTTATCTCCTTAGTCTTCTGTAATCTGTGACAATTTCTGTCTTTCCTTGTCTTTTGTGACCTTGATACCTTTGAAGAAGAGTAGTCTGGTTTTGAAAAAACCCTCAGTTTGGGTTTGATATGTTCTTATTAAAGTTATGCATTATTGGAAAGGACACCACAGAGACAATACGCTCTTCTCAGTGCATCTGGGTGTAGATGATATCTATGTTTATTACTAGTGATACTAACCTCAGTCACTTGGTTAAAGAGGTATCTTCTGGCTTTCTCAAGTCAATAGTAAGATTACTACTTTTTCCTTTTGTAATTAATAAATATTTGGGGGAAGAAACTTTAAAACTGTGCAAATATCCTGTTTCTGCTTACACTTTTGTCCACTAAGTTTGGTACATGGTGTTCTAACAGATTTTCTGTTTCTCATTCGTTCTACATGTATTAATTGGAATTCTGCTGTAAGGAAGAATAATCTCTAATCTCCCGTTTATTTATTTACTTATTTTTATCAGTATGGACTCGAGGATTTCTGTTATTCGGGCGCTATAATCCAATACTGTTATTTATTTGCTTGGGTTGTTCTAACTTCAGCCATTGATAGCTCTTTTGGATGACACTTAAGCTCTTTCAACATTGCTTTTCATTTTTGTTTTTTTGGTTTTTAGCACTTAATTACTTGATAGCACCACAAGATGCCCCAGGCTCATCTTGTATTTTCCCTGCCCAAACCCTGAAATCAACCTCTTCAACAAGAAGTTCCTTTTATTGGAGAATGGTATTTAGAAACCAAAATCTGGGTGCAAGATAGGATCATTGCCACTGAGTGTCATTGCTTCCAGTCCATTCCCGTGCCAAAAGCTAGTACAGACATGTAGAATATAACCCATGCCCATACACCTCTACATTTATTTCTGTATCTGTCCATGTGTTTATAAAATGAAAACCGCAAGTCCCTCCAACTCCAGTGTAACACCACGGGATTCATTCTAGCCATGTTCCTTTCCTCAGTTGCAATAGCAAGAAACCTGACTCATTATAATAATTTGCTCATTTGTTCAATCCTAGTTAAATATGAAATATTTTGGACTTACTAAACCATACTTCTGTGAAAAATAGATTTGTCAACTAGACTACTGTGTTTTTACATAGTTCTTTTTAGTCTTTTGGTATCTACTCAAAACATTTTCCAAAGTGATTTAGGTCTACTTTCTTCCCCACTCCCTTCAGTGTGGTTGATTTGAAATACAATTGTATTCATTTCCTCAGTCTTCATTCCATCCTTCTTCCACATCTTGGTTGATTTTTTTTAAAATTTAAATTCAGTAAAATTCAATCTTTATGGTATATGGTTCTATGCATTTTGACAAATGCATGGGGATGGGTATCTGCCACCACAGTTTGACATAGAACGGTTGCACCACTCCTAAAATTTCCTCATGCTGCCTTTTTATAGTCAACCCCTCCTCCGACTGCTTCCAATCCATAGCAACTACTGATGTGTTTTCTGTTTCTATAGTTTTATCATTTAAAGAGTGTCATATGGGGGAAATGCAAGTTTCCTACCACGTAACAGAAACACTGCTAGCCTGGAGTGCTCAGCAAAATTGTTAAAGTAGACTAGGTAGGTACCAAGATAACTACTGGACCCAGGAAAAGTACCCAGCACTTTCTCGGGTGCCTCACCACTTTCTTGCCTTGAAATGGCCAGCACAGACCAGCTGTCACTGCTTGAAAGCTGGTGGCTGTCCTATATATAGTACCCTTTAGCTAATTGTCATACTGAAATCCCCACTTAGTGGAAATTTGTAGTATTAACAGGTTGCATGACAGCGTATGATGATGGTCCTGCGCCTGCATGATTTGTTTCACTGTGAGCAAGCAAAGATACAATGTAAAAACTTTGCATTACTCATTGAGAAAAGAGCTAAACCAACACCACAGGGTGGGCAGATGCAGATTTTGCTAGCAAAAAGCTCCTCGGGAAGAAATTCCTGTGCCGTCCAGGAGCAAGTGCCCTAGTAAGTAACCTCTAACAAACTCATCTAACTCACCAAGCTGCACTTGCTAGAGTCTGTCTTTGGTCTATCGGTTCCCTCTCATTTCGGGGGCAGTTTTTCTATACTGTCCCCAGGACTTTCCCAAAACATCAAATAAATGGAACCACACGATATGTAGTAATTGGATCTCTTCTCCCTCATTTAACAAGTGCATTTAGGATTCATCCATGATGATGTGTGAATCAACAGTTTGTTCCTTTTCTTTTCTTTTTTTTCTTTTTTTGAGACAGTCTCGCTCTGTTACCCTGGGCTAGAATGCAGTAACATCATCATAGCTCACAGCAACCTCAAACTCCAGGGCTCAAGCAATCCTCCTGCCTCAGCCTCCCGAGTAGCTGGGACTACAGGCATGCACCACCATGCCCGGCTAATTTATATATATATATATATATATATTTTTTAGTTGTCCAGCTAGTTTTTTTCTATTTTTTTAGTAGAGACTGGGTCTCACTCTTGCTCAGGCTGGTCTCTAACTCCTGAGCTCAAATGATCCACCTGCCTTGGCCTCCCAGAGTGCTAGGATTACAGGTGTGAGCCACCACGTCCGGCCTAGAATTTCTTTAGTAGGAGTCTATTGGTGGCAAATACTCTCAATTTTTGTCATTTAAAAATCTATTCTGCCCTCATTCTTGAATAATAGTTTAGTTGGGTATACAATTCTAAGTTGACAGTTTTTTTTTCTCAGTATTTTGAAGATAATGCCTCTGGAGTCTATACTACTGAGAGGTCTGCCATTGATCCTACTTCTAATTGCCATTCTATAGATAATCTTTTTTCTTTCACTGCTGGTAAGATCTTTATGTTTTGGTTTTCCTCAATTTAACTAAAACATGTCTATATTATTTTTATTTTCACTGGGGATTTATTGTAACTTTTAAATCTGTAGGATCATGCCCTCCTATAGAATGGAAAATTTTTGGCCTTTATTTTGAAATGTCCATCATGTGTGGCATTCTAAGCATTCAAAAGTAAATAATGACAGTGAATCGGAGGAGAGGGCGGCTGTGCCCACAGTGTCTCCTTCTATAGAGAAGGCCTTCCTCAGTCTCTCTCATGCGAGCTGTTCAGTACGGACTACAGGCCCCTTCTGAGGCAAAGCAGACACTGTGGGAGCCATGCAGGAAGGCAGAGGTGGAAATGAGATCCTTCATAATCTCAGGAAGAAGTTAAGGCTAACAGGAGAAATATCATAATTCCAAACATCTTTTACCTTGTAGGCAAGAATAACTTCCTCCAGCAACATTTAACTGGAGAGCTCAGGCTAGATGTCTCTCTTTCTGCTCCCACTGCAACCTTTTATCCCACATCATAGCACAGCACATGGAATTGTCATGACTTGTTTTCTTGTGTGTGCTAAAGTGTGAGCTAGACTGTGAGCACCACAAGGACAGGGACTGTCCCAGATTTATTCCAGTTATATCCCTAGCACCTAGCCTAACAACTGGTGTATAGTAGATACTCAACAAAAATTTATTGCATAAGAGATTAAATAAATTCAAGGTAGATGTATTGAATATGTAATATGTACCAAGCACTGTGCTCAATGCTGTAGAAAAAGTTTCCTATGGTTTTGGGAGTTAAGAAAACTGACGTTCAACTTAACATGAAATTTCTAAAGAATTATTTACCATAAGCATCACTTCACAAAATAAAATATGTTTCAACTCTTTGAAAATAGGAAACACATAATAGGATACTATTTCTTTTTATGAAAAACTTCCTACGTTGTTCTCTTTAAAAATTCCATTTCTGGCTGGGTGCGGTGGGGGCTCACGCCTGTAATTCTAGCACTCTGGGAGGCCGAGGCGGGTGGATCGCTTGAGCTCAGGAGTTTGAGACCAGCCTGAGCAAGAGCGAGACCCCGTCTCTACCAAAAATAGAAAGAAATTAATTGGCCAACCAAATATATAGAAAAAATTAGCAGAGCATGGTGGCACATGCCTGTAGTCCCAGCTACTCGGGAGGCTGAGGCAGAAGGATCACTTGAGCCCAGGAGTTTGAGGTTGCTGTGAGCTAGGTTGATGCCACGGCACTCTAGCCCAGGCAACAGAGTGAGACTCTGTCTAAAAAAAAAAAAAAAAAAAAAATCTCATTTCCCAATTGATGGGTAAAAACATTATCATTATTTACAGAAAGGCCGCTTCAGCCCATGGTACAGAGGAGAAACAGAGTATGCAGCAGGGATGTCACTAGCTCAATAAGTTGTATGTCCATTACAGTAAGGGAAATAAAAGCGACAGGCGACGGGCAGCTAAGGGCTAAACTGTGCGGTGCGGGTTCCCGGTGCCTTGGCGCAAGGACGGGAACGGGCCTGCCTGGAGTCGCTGGGGGAAGAGCCTGGATATGGTGTAGAATTCCGTGACGTTGTATAGGGTTTTACTGTTTACCAAGTGCGTTAGACACATTACTCTTGCGACAGATATTATTATTATTTTTATTTTATAGATGAGAAAGAGGCTCGCAAAGATTCCCCTTTCTAGGGCGATTTGCCCAAAGTGACACACAGTCCTAATAACCGGCCGACCCAGAGTGTGGGATCTCGAACTCCGGCTCTTCCAGTCTTGGGTCCGCCCCTTCCCACCGCCTGCCTGGAAGATGAGGAAACAGCAAACAGCAGCGGAGAAGGGTGACCCGCCGCCGTAACGCCAGAGTAGGATAAGTTTAGGCAAATGTGTCCAACCGCCCTCTTTCACCCGGAATCCCGAGGTGCCCGGGTAACGCTAGAAGGCTGGGGCTACGGAGCGCAAGGTGGGGAGCGGCCGGGTCCGGAGCCTCGGGGGCGTGGCCGCGGCGGGGGCGGGGCTTCCCGCGGGAGCCCGCCGAGCGGCGACTGTCCCCGCGGAGAGCAACGGCGCTGCGGGCATGGCGAGCTGCGAGCCCTCGGCCGGCGGCGGCGCGGCCGGGCGGCCGCTGCACTCGGCGCAGGCCGTCGACGTGGCCTCGGCCTCCAACTTCCGAGCCTTCGAGATGCTGCACTTGCACCTGGACCTGCGGGCCGAGTTCGGGCCGCCGGGGCCGGGTCCCGGGAGTCGGGCGCTGAGCGGCACGGCGATCCTGGACCTGCGCTGCCTGCTGCCCGAGGGCGCCACCGAGCTGCTGCTCGACTCGCACCCGTGCCTCGAGGTGACGGCGGCGGCGCTGCGGCGGGAGCAGCCCTGCTCGGAGGAGCTGCCCGCGGAGCCGGTGCCCTTCCACACGCGGCCCTTCTCGCACTACGGCCAGGCGCTGTGCGTGGCCCTCCCGCAGCCCTGCCGCGCTGCCGAGCGCTTCCAGGTGCTGCTCACCTACCGCGTCGGGGAGGGACCCGGGGTGAGTATGGCCCCGGAACCCAGCTCCGGCCCCAGGCCTCACCCGGCCGCTTCCTGCCGCCTTTCGGCCGCGGAGAGGCCTCTGCACCGGCACTGACCCACCCCGGAGGAGGGAAAGGGAGAAACCCTTACCGCGCTGCCCGGGAGGGGTCCCCAGCGCCCCGGTGCACGCCTCCTGGCCTCCTACTCGGCACCCTGCGTTCCCTCCGGCTGCCTGGCCCCTCTCCTGGGCGCCGGCGGCTCTGGCCACCGTAGGGTGCACTTTGGTCCTTTCCTCCCTTCCTGCCTCTCCTCCCTGGCCTCTGTGGCTTGTCTAGATTATCCCACATTCCCTCTCATCATCGCCACCGTGTCTAATATCTTGTGTGGCTTCTGGATAACGAACTATTCATACACTTTAACTTAATCCTGGCTCAAATTGGGGGGTAGGTTCCTGATAATCAGCTACTTTACTTCTGCTTTTTGGTGACCCTGGAGAATGTTGGCTAATTAACCCGATGCTGACTCAGCCCTTTGTTCTTGTATGCCCTTCCAGTTCCTTATCTTAAAGCAACTCTGAAGCCCTGATAATTATTTCTGTTTGCTCCTGTGATTGGATTTGATTAACAAAAGAATTTGAGTAAAAAAGAACTGAAATTAGGGTGGTCTAGACTTTACAATAGCTTGGCCTTCTCACCGTTGGTTGACTCTTAAATTTTTTTGGAGGGGGGAATATTGGAAATAAGAGGGTGGAAGGTTATGTGGCCTACACCTGTAAGAGAAAATCCTTCATGGAGAGTCCTTAGGCGTTGGCTGCTAGTTATTTCCAGGACAGGGTGGGCTACAAGTGCCACAGTAAACTGCTTGCCTGCAGTTGAAATTTGCTTATCTGGTTAGCTGGTCTCCTTTTCTCTTAGACTTGCTCAAAGAGAAGTTCTGTTTCCATCTTTTACTACTGGGGAATATGAGAACCTTGTGATAGAACTTGTTTAGAAAATGAAAGTCCAAAGCACATGATGATACGTCTAAGGCAAAGGAAAATTCCAGTGCCCTCTAGGGACACCTAACATCTGTAAATGTGTTTGGTTGCTGTTATGTTCTGGTTCCTAATTTTTATTTTTATTTATTTATTTTTTTTTTGAGACAGAGTCTCACTCTGTTGCCCGGGCTAGAGTGAGTGCCGTGGCGTCTGCCTAGCTCACAGCAACCTCACACTCCTGGGCTGAAGCGATCCTTCTGCCTCAGCCTCCCGAGTAGCTGGGACTACAGGCATGCGCCACCATGCCTGGCTAATTTTTTTTTCTATATATATTTAGTTAGCCAATTAATTTGTTTCTATTTTATAGTAGAGACGGGGGTCTCGCTCTTGCTCAGGCTGGTTTCGAACTCCTGATCTTGAGCGATCCACCCGCCTTGGCCTCCCAGAGTGCTAGGATTACAGGCGTGAGCCACCGCGCCCGGCCTGGGTTCCTAATTTTTAGCAGGAACTAAAAATTAAACAGAGTGACTGGAAAAATTGAGCCTTCCCTGTATTTGTCCACTAAAAGTGGCACCTGAAGTTAAATATCATAACTGAATAATTTTAATTTAACACAGAGTAGCAGAGGTCTGCACTTTACAAAGCACTGTCCTTTGCACTGTGAAGGTCTTCCTTCCTTCCTCTCTCTTCTCATTGCCCCCATTCCAGTGCAAGTTCTCACCCTAATCCCTGTAGGTAGCACCCAAAGGGTATGTACTGCTAGGCCCCTGCGTTCCATTATCCTCATGTCATTTTTTAAAAAAAGAAAAAAAGGTGGGGGGGGGGAAGAAATCTCCAGCAAAGATGATGAATGGAGGGGATGATGACTAATATTTATTCAGATGTGCCAGGAACTAGTCTAAGTGCTTGAAATAAGTTAAATTATCTTTACATAAGTGCATAATATGGTGCCTGGTACATAATGAGTAATCAATACTCATGTGAGCTCCCACTGCCAATTCATTTTTTTAAATTAATAGGCTTTATTTAAAAAAAACAGAAAAATTGAGCAGATAGTACAGACTTCCCATATACAGTACAGTACTCACACACACACACACATATACACACACACACACACACACACACACACAGAGTTTTCCCTAGTGCTACCATTTTACGTTAGTATGATACATTTGTTACAGTTGATGAACCAGTACTGATACATTATTGCTCACCGAAGTCTTAAGTAGTTTTTCAAATTTCTTTTTCTCTTCCAGGACCCCATCTAGAATACCATGTTATATTTAGCTGTCATGTATCCTTAGGTTCTTCTTGGGGCTGTGACAATTCTCAAACTTTCCTTGTTTTTGGTGACCTTGACAGTTTTGAGGGGTGTTGGTCAGCTATATTGTGGGATGCCTCTCTATTGGAATTCGCTGATTTTTTTTTCCTCATGATTAGACTGGGATTATGGATTTTTGAGCAGAAATTCACTAGATAAAGTGCCATTTTCATCACCTCATATTGAGGGTACATTGGTACCAACATGATATATGACTGTAAGCGTTGACCTCAGTCACCTGGCTGATGTAGCTTTCTCCACTGTGAGGTTGCTCTTTTCCTCCCCACTTTCCATACTGTGCTGTACCTGTTGGAATGAGACTAAATTTTTCACACACAAACTACTCAAGCAAAGGAAAACCCAACATCCCAATGTGGCTGTTTTATGCCTCTTATAATAGGTGTCAGATACCCCTGTCTTCAGAGCCTTCATTATACCTGCCCAGGCATGCCTCCCCCACTCTGTCTCCACAACCTCCCACTCATTCCCAGAGTCTGCAGCCATTTATGCGTCTACTCCTGCTGCCGCTCATCTCCTTGTGAATGTCCTCTTTCCTTTCCAACCTTCTAAATCCTGCTGGCCTTTGAAGGCTCAAACAGAAAGTTTTGCTTCCCCTGTGAAATCTTCCTGCCATAATCTAATCCTTTTCTAAATTCTAAAGGGTACTTGTTACTGACATAGCCTCCACCCCCATTGTATCTATGTTGTAAATGAACTCCTTTTTGCTATAGGCAGAAATTGAGTTTGTTATAATCATTCAGATTTGCTCTTGGTTTAACGGCTAACAGAAAACAAATTAACACGCCTGTAATCCTAACACTCTGGGAGGCCGAGGCGGGAGGATCTCTCAAGGTCAGGAGTTCAAGACCAGCCTGAGCAAGAGCAAGACCCTGTCTCTACTAAAAATAGAAAGAAATTAGCTGGACAACTAAAAACATATATATATATATATATTTATATATAAATAAATATATTATATTTATATATTATATATAATATATATAAATATAATTTATATATATATAAATTAGCTGGGCATGGTGGTGCGTGCCTGTAGTCCCAGCTACTCGGGAGGCTGAGGCAGGAGGATCGCCTGAGCCCAGTAGTCTGAGGTTGCTGAGAGCTAGGCTGATGCCACGGCACTCTAGCCTGGGCAACAGGGTGAGACTCTGTCTCAAAAAAAAAAAGAAAAGAAAACAAACTAAGAATCATATAACCAACGCCTATAATATAAAATGTATTTATTCTGAGGAGGTAAATTTTAGGAATGAAGAACACATGTTAATCAGGTGACTCCTACCTAGGTTCTGCTTTTCTGTGTCTTCTCCAAGAACGGTTGCTTCCATGTTTGTTTGTTTGACAAGGAACTTCTACAGTGAGAAGAACACAGGAGGAGGACAGATGACAGGGTCAGAGGCAAGGTCCAGGATTCCTGAGATGACCCATGGGGTACAGTGAGGAATGGGCTCTTGGTGGTGGCTCTGCCTTGCAAAGTGGACATCATACCTTGCCCTGGATTCGAGAGTGAACTAAATACACAGTAGGAGACAACTGTCCTGTCAGAACCAAACTGGCTGGCAGAAAGATTTTATGGCTTACCTAAAATTTTGCTGCAGCTAGCTCCTTTCTCTGGCCAGGCTGAGCTCATATGGGAGATGTCAGTTCTGAAATGTTCTTCCGTTCTCTTAGGTTTGCTGGTTGGCTCCTGAGCAGACAGCAGGAAAGAAGAAGCCCTTTGTCTACACCCAGGGTCAGGCTGTGCTAAACCGGGCCTTCTTCCCTTGCTTTGACACTCCTGCAGTGAAATGCAAATACTCAGCTCTTGTTGAGGTAAGGGGACTAGGGTTAGGTGCACCTGCCCTTGGGATTCAGAAGGTAATTTTAGATCTATCAGGTCACATGGCAGTTGGTAAATTATTATATCTATCCAATGGTACCTCTGAACAATTGCTTACTTTTAAATTCTAACTGAAATTTTATATGGCCTTCCTCTAAATCCCATTAGTTTAGAACAGGTTTAGTTTCTTGAAGCCTTTGTGTTCTCCAAGGTGGACTCTGGGTCATTATCGTGCACCAGGCAGGTTGCTGGTCGTGCTGTTCTTCAAGCTAATCAAAAGGAAAGTCTCTCCAGGTAAAGTCTCCTAAGCTTTCTCTGTTGTCAGGTCCCAGATGGCTTCACAGCTGTGATGAGTGCTAGCACCTGGGAGAAGAGAGGTCCAAATAAGTTCTTCTTCCAGATGTGTCAGCCCATCCCCTCCTATCTGATAGCTTTGGCCATCGGAGATCTGGTTTCGGCTGAAGTTGGACCCAGGTAGGAAACAAAGACCCCCACAGGCAAGGTTGGATTGGCCTCAGAGGCAAGGAGGACCCTGCCCAGTGGACCAGCTGGGGGGACTCTTGGGGCAGTCTCGGGCCGTCTGTCTGAGTCTGGAGCCGTTCTGCAATGGAGGAGCATGCAGCATGTGTACCGCTGCAGGAAGCTCTCTTTCTCCCCTCCTTTCTCTCTCCTGCCCCCCAATCCCAACCCTGCCATCTGGGATGAGATCAGCAGTCTTGCTGGCAGTCGCTGCTGTCCTGAGATGCCTTGCTGAGTGACGCTGCAGCGTGAGCAACAGTTTTGGAAGATTGATCTTGATTAGTATCTTTAAGTTCTAAATGCCCTTCTAGCAACTGTATTCACTTTTTTACCTTTGTACCAAATCTCCCCATTTTCTCTAACACTTAATTCCTGGAAATACACAACCTTGGTGTCATTATTACTCTCTAGAGAGGGAAGCGGACTCTCTTTTCTGTCTGCTGCAGATGCATGAACTTAAACCTGTGATTACAGTGATAACTCTGTGAAGTTAGATGGATTTAGTGGAGATAAAAAAGGATTTTGCAAGGTTTCTTGAGAAAAAGAATTTGACCAGGAATATTAGTTTTTCCTGGCTATCATATCATCTGCCAGTATAGCTTAATCTCTGTGTGAGAAGATCAAAGGTTAGACAGTAAAGCTGTGACCCTTTTCCTGCCTCTGTTGCTGTTCTTAATCTCTGACCTTGCTCTCAGCTGTGGGAGGCAGTAGCGTCCTGGACAAGATTAGTTACAAGCCTCAGACTTCATACCTGGGCTCAGTGACAATGCTAGTCTCCTGAATCTTAGTTCCACTGTATCAGATGGAATAATAGACGGGATTCCACTGGTATCTGCTTCCAGCACACTTACTCAAAACAATACCAGTCTAGAAAGACAAAGCGTCCTCCCACAAAGGGCTGTCTTCCTGATAGGCAGGGTGGTAGACAACCAGAAGGATGTCATCTTTGCTGTGGACAAGAAGGAATGTCATTTCAAAGAATCTACCCTTACTAAGGTCTATTACTAAGAGTACACACTATTGATGGGAAAAGGCAGAACAATGGATTCTAAACATATTGGATAATAATTATATTTTTGAACCCTCTGTAATAGAGTGACAACACAGTATGTTGAACTAGGTGACAGAATCCATATAACTGGTTGTGATGACTTATTTCTTCCCCTATCAGATGGGTAGTCTGTGCCTCATGGGTCACATCTTAGGGTCTTGTGGGAGTAAGTTATATGGGGGGGGGGCTTCTGGCAAAGTAGGCCACCTGTCCCAGTCCCCATTCCCACAGGGAGGAAATCCTGGACAGAAGAAAGTTATGGGTAGATTCCAGGAGGCCCTTTTAGGTAGACTCTCCTCTAATCCTTACACAGACTCAATGAGGATAATGTTATCTCCATTTTGCAGATAAACTAACCAAGGCTCTGGTGGCATGGCTTGCACAAGGTTATGTCAACAAAACATTAAAATTCAGGTATTCCTATTATAAACCGAGTGCCCTTTGCACTATGTGCTACTGATGATGGGATCCCAACTTGACTAGAGCATCTTAACCTCTTTTGACAGAAACGTGCGTACTGGTGGGAGGATCCGTGTGCGTGCTTCAGTGGCACGTACACTAAAACTGATGGAAGGCACTCTGGGAGGCCGAGGCGGGAGGATCGCCCAAGGTCAGGAGTTCAAAACCAGCCTGAGCAAGAGCAAGACCCCGTCTCTACTAAAAATAGGAAGAAATTAATTGGCCAACTAAAAATATATATAGAAAAAATTAGCCGGGCATGGTGGCATGCACCTGTAGTCCCAGCTACTCGAGAGGCTGAGGTAGAAAGATCGCTTGAGCCCACGAGTTTGAGGTTGTTGTGAGCTAGGCTGACGCCACGGCACTCTAGCCTGGGCAACAGAATAAGAAGACTCTGTCTAAAAAAAAAAACAACCTGTGGAAGGATCCAGGGTGACCCTGTGTAGCCTGTGTTGATCCTTCTAGTTGTAGTAAGGTGAGGTCCACTGGGCTGACGGACTTTGTTCACTTGGATATCCAAGCTGGTGGTGAAGCAATTCACAAGTAACTCCCTGAAGACTTTGAGTCCTGTGCCCTGAGCTTTTTCTTAGCCTGGTGGCCTGTCACATCATCTTTGGTGGCTTTTCTCTCCATGTGGATATCCCATCTAACATACAGGGTTGAGGCTGGCTTCAGGGTGTCTCAGCCTCCTCCACTCAGGAAGCCGTCTCCACTCCGTCAGCCACCCACGTGCACAGCCACACTGTAGGGCCTAGACATTATCATTGTCATGAACTTTGCCATATCAGAACTTTTAAGCGCCTTGCCCTCCTTCATCTTCAACTGTACCCTCCTAACCTTCCCGCCCTCTGATGGCCTCACACCCACTGCATCCCACCCTGTCTCCTCCTTGCAATCCTGGCGGCCACCCTTCCTTTAAGCTGCTCACGTTGTCTATGGCAGTCAGCTGCTCCTGGGTTCCCTCCCTGGCCCAGGAGTGTGGCTGATCATCTCGTACCAATGCTCCAGGCCCCTGTGCCCACTGTCCTGCTGCTGTCATGTCCCAGCCCTCAGCCATATGTTACAGTTCCCTTTCTCCACTTCTGTGGGTGGACACTGGGGAGATGTAGAAAATAAAGGAACTGCGCAGTGATAGCACCATACCTGCCTAGTTTCCTGGTGAAAAGTTGGGATTAAAGGAAAGTTCAAATAGACATTTGTGTGGTTTTCAAGAAAAATGTACCCAATGTAGTCTTCAAATACAGGTGTGCTTTCAAGATTGCTCAACAGTCGTTTCATTTCTCTTTCCATCTCACTTAAGCCGTTCTAAGACTTTATCATTGTCTTCAAGTTTGCTATGGAAACCCCATATCGCCACCCAGGCACACGATCTTGTCTCCTACTTAGCTGAGAATATTGACTTCGTCAGATATGATCATGTCCACTTCCTATCCTCTGCTTAAAAAGCCTTCTTCATCTCCCTTCATCCTTCCAGACTCTGAAGGGCATCTTTCCTCATTAGGGACAAGTGTCTTCCGTGCTGTGGATGTGGTCCCTCCCCGTATCCTCTGGGGCCGTGTTCTACCATTTGCCCTCTGTCTTCGAGTCTGCAGCCTCCCCCTCAGCCTTGGGGGTGCTCCAGTTTCTCTTAGACCTAAAACAAAGTGAAAAACAAACTCAAAACCCAAACCCCCCTTGACTCCATATTTTCTTCTAGCACCCTGGCCTCTCCTCCCTTTGTAGCAGGTTACCTGAGCTGCGTGTGCGCACCCGGGCTCCACCTCCCACACCCCTGCCCCTGTCGTGCTGTTGAAACCCTGTAGGAAGAGAGGCCGCTCGCCTCAACGTAGAAAACACCCTGGGTGCTTTTTAATCCTCGTCTCTGTGTTCTGTTCTTTTTTCCTGCCGCTGTAGGCCCTCCCCTGGCTTTCTGACACTACCCTGTCCTGGCTCTGAGGCCTCCTGGTTAGTCCTTCCCGGTCTCTCCTCTTCCCAGCCCCGAGTGTATTGGTGTCCCAGGGTTCTGTCCATCATTTTTTGTGCTTTTCTTGGGGAAGCTCACCCATTCTTTAGGTTAACTTAATGTTTTCTGTGTCCTGCAGCCAGAGTGATCTCTTAAAACTAAATGTGATAATTCACTTGTTGGTTTAGAATGCTCCCATGGCTCCAAGGTCCAGTTCTATATTGTGGCATATATGGGTCTGTGTGATCTGACCCTCTCAGGCCTCTCATGTCTCGTGTCCCATCTCCGTCACCGCCTCCCCGACCCCAGCCTGACGCTGAGTCCTCAGTACTCCGGGCTCCTGGTGCTCCCTCACATGCGCACGCAGTGTCCCGCTGCTGTGCTTTTGCTTTTGACACTTGGGAAGCACCTCATACTGGTTTTCCTGTACCTTTTCTCCTACTAGAATAGTTCCCAAGCTTCTGCAAAGGCAGAAAGGAAGCCTTCCCTCACCCTGCCATTGAACCTGTCCAGCGTTGCCACCTGTCTCTCATTCAGTGTGTCCATGTGGAAGAGCAGTTCCTCGTAGCATCCAGGAGCTCGTGGTTAGGGCACAGGCTTGGCTACAGAAGCCCTGAATTCTTTGCATTAGACAGCATCTTCTTGTGTTTTTTGTTTTTGTTTCCTCCTATTCACCTTTATTTCTCCATAGTTTTATTTTTTTAAATTTTTTATTTTATTTTATTTTATTTTTTATTTTTTTTGAGACAGCATCTCACTCTGTTGCCCAGGCTAGAGTGCCATGGCATCAGCCTAGCTCACAGCAACCTCAAACTCGTGGGCTCAAGCAATCCTTCTGCGTCAGCCTCCTGAGTAGCTGGGACTATAGGCATGTGCCACCGTGCCCAGCTAAGTTTTTCTATATATTTTTAGTTGGCCAATTAATTTCTTTCTATTTTTTTAGTAGAGATGGGGTCTAGCTCTTGCTCAGGCTGGTTTTGAACCCCTGACCTTGAGCAATCCTCCTGCCTCGGCCTCCCAGAGTGCTAAGATTACAGGCGTGAGCCACCGCGCCCGGCCTATTTTTTATTTTTTTGTTTTAATCTTTTGAGACAGAGTCTCACTCTGTAATCTGGGCTAGATTGCTGTGTTGTCGGCCTAGCTCACAGCAACCTCAAACTCCTGGGCTTGAGTGATCATCCTGCCTCAGCCTCCCCGGTAGCTTGGACTGCAGGTGCACACCACCATGCCTAGCTAATTTTTTCTATTTTTAGTCACACACCTAATTTTTTTGTTTTCTATTTTTAGTAGAGATGGGGTCTCACTTTTGCTCAGGCTGATCTCGAACTCCTGAGCTCAAGCAATCCTCCCGCCTCAGCCTCCCAGAGTGCTAGGATTACAGGCATGAGCCACAGCGCCTGGCCTATTTTTTATTTAAGGCTGGTCAAATGAAGCAGTGGGAGTGGAGAAGCAACAAAGGAATCTATAACTGGTTGTGATCAATTAGTTGCAAACACCACTGCACTCAGTCCAGCCTTCCCATGTTTTTATTATGAAAATTTCAAATACACAGAAAATTGAAAGGATGGTGCCATCAACACTTACATGCCCATCCATTTTGTCATATCAGTTTTACTCATGAGTGGATTTGCTTTTGTTGTTGCTAGACCATTTAAAAGCAAGTAATTCAGTGTGCCTCTCTGAGGAATAATGACATTCTCCCTTATAACCACAATACCATTATTGCACCTAAGATAATTAACAATTTTCTATTAACATTAATAGGTTTATCTCTTAATGTTCCTTTCAATGCCAAAGATTCTGTTATTAGAATCCTCCCCTCTCTCATACGTAGGTTTACTATATAAGCCACTCCATGAAGGGCTTTTGTTTGCTGTCTTACTTAATCTTCACTGCAGATGAGGAAACTGAGGCTCAGTGAGGTGAAATGCCTTTTGTGAGATCGCAATCAGTGTTGGAGCCGTAACCTGTAGCACTGTGAGTTTGGGTCCTGTTGCCTAGAGGAGGCAGCGGCTACCTCCACCAGGCTGTCTTGGGTTCTCCTTTCTCAGGTGTGGTGAGCAGTCTCTCGGATCTGTGCAGGTGACTTGACCTTGCCTCTCTTGTCCCTGTCTCTGTGGCATACCACATTGTCACATTTGTTTGGCCCAAATATGGGACTGAGACCAATTTTCTCCTATGGGTGCTTTCTGGATTGGGTCACAGCCATGGTCTCTAAACGCCACTCTGCTTTCTTTGCATCTTGTCTGTAGGAGCCGGGTGTGGGCTGAGCCCTGTCTGATTGATGCTGCCAAGGAGGAGTACAACGGGGTGATAGAAGAATTTTTGGCAACGGGAGAGAAACTTTTCGGACCCTATGTTTGGGGAAGGTGTGGTATCATGCTGACCCTGACGTCTTTCGTTAAACCGAGGCCCTGGTTTCCACTCCCCCTTCTGGCGTTGTCTCTCTTCCTTGTCTCCCAGAGCAGCGTCTCCTAAACCCCATTAGTGAGGGAGAGGAGCATGAGAAGAGCAAGGGATGAGCCAGGCTCCCCGTCATTGCTGAGGAGGGGACCCTAGGAGAGGTTCTGGAGGTGACAAAAATGTGCCTTGCAGTTCCCAAGTTTGAGATGGGAAACACTGTTGGGGACCTTTAGTATATGTGCTGCTAGAGCCAGCACTGTTGGGGCCTTGTTGGCCTGTTTTTCCTCATTGCTGGAAGTTCCCCACACTCCATTTTTTCCTTTGACATCTTCAATCTTTAGGCTCCTTAGATAAAAGGCTCCACTTTGGTCTTTATGACCCCAAGTTGGCCTCCAGTGAGTTAAACGTGTTAGAGCTGGTAATAAACTCAAATCCTGCTTGGAAGGAGAAAGGGAAATGGAAAGACCTGGAGAGCTGTCTCCAAGAGAGCAAACCCCACCTGGAAAAAGGAAGTCCCAGCAAGGCAGTGAAGCCACCTGGGAAAAGGATGGAGGATCCTGAACATTATTGTCAGCACTGGGCAGAAGACTGTACTCTGTCTGTTTAGTGAGTGCATGTTGCAGGGCTTAGAAGTAGATTGGGAAAGCCATTGCTCAGGGCCGCAAGGCAGGGTCTGCTCCGGGGAGCCAGGGCCTCTCCGGGACCCTCCTACCCTCTCTGCAGGTACGACTTGCTCTTCATGCCACCATCCTTCCCATTTGGAGGAATGGAGAACCCTTGTCTGACCTTTGTCACCCCGTGCCTGCTAGCAGGGGACCGCTCCTTAGCTGATGTCATCATCCATGAGATCTCCCACAGTTGGTTTGGGAACCTGGTCACCAATGCCAACTGGGGTGAATTCTGGCTCAATGAAGGTTTCACCATGTATGCCCAGAGGAGGATCTCCACCATCCTCTTCGGTACGTGCCCACCATTCTCCCAAGGATTCTGCCTCCCATTCCTTGGCCCGCAAGGCCAGTGGGATCTCCTTTTGGGGTTTTAGGGTACAAGTGGTGTGAAGGAAGGAGGTGGTACTGTATCCTTTCAAACATTTTTATGTGTGTGTGTGAATTATCAAAGCATACATGGTTTTACAACTGGCTTTTTTTTTTAACTTAATAAAGTTAAACACTTCCCTAATTCATTAAATTATCTTCTGTAGCTGCATAGTATGGATGTTTTAGTCAATCTCCAGTTGTTAGAAAGGTCGTTACCAATTTTCCACTGAAATATTTTGACAAACAATGCATATCTCTAGGTGATTTCCATAAGGATAAATTCTTAGAAACATAATTTCTGGGTCTGAACATTTTAAAGTCTTTTTAGTATAAGTTGTCTGTTACCTCCCAGAAAGTTTATGTAAGTTTATAGTTTCATTCAGAGTATATAACCAGGCACAGTAGCTCTTGCATATAATCCTAGCACTTCGGGAAGCCAAGGTGGGAGGATTGCTTAAGGTCAGGAATTCAAGACCAGCCTGAGAAAAAGTGAGACCCCGTCTCTACAAAAAATAGGAAAATTATCTGGGCGTGATGGCACACGTCTGTTGTCCCAGGAAGCTGAGGCAAGAGGATCTCTTCATTCCCGGAATTGGAGGTTGCAGTGAGCTATAATGACACCACTGCTCTCTAGCTCAGCCCAGGCAACAGAGTGAGACCCTGTCTCAAAAACAAACAAACAAACAAAAAAAACCCACAGAATATATAGAGCATGAGCACGTTTGTGACTGTCTTAATCAGCTACTAGGAGTCCTGCAAGCAAATATTATTACCCCGTTGTGCAGAGGAAGAAACTGAGGCCAAGGGAGGTTAAGTCACTTGCTCAGAGTCAGAGCATCTGGTATGTGGCAGAGCTGGCTGTTTCAAAAACTTGGTCCTCGTCCCCTCCACTGCTCTCTCAGTTGTTATTTTTAAAGGCAGAAGGACCAGCCTGAACAAGAGCAAGACCCAGTCTCTACTAAAAATAGACAGAAATTAATTGGCCAACTAAAAATATATAGAAAAAATTAACCAGGCATGGTGGCGCATGCCTGTAGTCCCAGCTACTCGGGAGGCTGAGGCAGGAGGATCACTTGAGCCCAGGAGTTTGAGGTTGCTGTGAGCTAGGCTGATGCCACAGCACTCCAGCCCAGGCAACAGAGTGAGACTCTGTCTCAAAAAAAAAAA
>CAUYRT010004377.1:0-55078 GCA_963574885.1 Lepilemur ruficaudatus
TCCAGCCACATGTGCTCAAGAAATATTTTTAAGTGACTAAATGAATAAATGAACATAATTAGAAATGCTGTAATTAAGGACAAGGACCAATTTCCACTTGTTTTGAATCTCTCATGCCTATATGAAAGGATGTTGGGCACAAACTAAATATTCAATAAATACTTGTGAAATTGAGTGATTAGCAGGAAAGTCAATAAACTCCAGATGCTTCAAGAATTGTCTCATATTTGCATCTTTGAGATGTGAGAATGGAACGGAAACTGCACTGACAGTGACCTTTGGATCTCTCATGAGCACTGCATGCTGTTAACTCTAAGAGGCTATCACTTTTAAGATCTGGGGGGCAAAGACTGCCTTGCCCTTGTAGAGTCCCTGCTTCTGTCTCATGGGAGAAGTGAAAGCAGCTGCTCACTATCTTGGGCAATTGCCTGTGTTTCCCTCTTCTGGAAGGAGACCATTGACAGACATGCTGAGTTGGTATGATTAGTAGGTGCATGGAACAGATTTAGCTTTCAAGGCTTTCTGGCAAATCTTCCCCCCCCCCCGGCAAATCTTAATAGACTAATTATTAATATATAATTTATTGTGTGTCTGACTCCATTCGGGGTTTAGATCAAAGTGAAATATCTGAAGCATGATATTGATAAAGGAGAAGTCTTTTCGATGGCAAAAGGAGAAACCGTTATACACTCCCCTGAGAAGACGGCAGTCTGTGTCCCTCCCTCCATCCCCTTCCTTCCCAACAATGAACCACTTACAGTCACAAGCCCCAGAATCTCCTCCTCCTGTAGTTGCAGTTGCTCTAATGATACTTTTTGATCTCTCAGTAACTCAAGATAGCATTCACTAAGAGGTATTTCTAAGGCCACAACAGTCAGAGCAAACTTTTTTCCACCTGAGGTTTAGCACAAATTCTTATCTTTCCCAAAAGCTGCTGACAGCATAGCTTCCAAGGATTTTTGAAGGTACAGCTTGACTTTCTGCACGATCTCCTTAGAGCGTAATTTCTGCGCCACAGCACAGCTGAAAGAGGCCAGGAGTCAGGCAATCTAGGATGGAATGCTCTGCCTCTAACTAGTGTTGCACTCCTGAGCAAGTTATCTTTCCTCTCCAAGCCTCAGTTTCTTCATTGGCAAGGAGAAAGATAATATCTACCTAGTAAGGGTTGTTGTAAGGATTAGATGATATAATGTATCTCCTTGTTATTACTGTATTTTATTTGCAGAATATTATAGCACCTGGAGTGGTGCCTTTCGCCTACGAAGCTCTCAAAGATGCTGATTGAATTTTACTTAAACTCAAGGCATATACCATAGGCAGTCGCTGACTTATAAACTGGAGTTTTTCCAACTCTAAATGCATTTCCCCACATAAACAAAGTTATAAATCGTGGTTTGACTGCAGATGGGTACTAAAATCCCATTCAATACATAATATTGCTAAATTAATATATGTTTGCAGTGAGGAAGCACATAAAATAAAATAAGTCACTAAAAAATAAGAAAACATTGAATAAAAACAGTTTTATATTTATCTTGAAAGTTAGGGGTTGAGGAAAGCAAATTAAATTTAAGGAGGAGGAAGAAGTCACAGATAATTATTGTACGGGATCTTCAGAGAAATTTTTGTGTATTTCCTCAAAATTCTTGGTGTTGCTGCCTTGTAAATATTTATTCTGTTCAATTTCCCATCAAACTCTAGGACTATCTTCTTTGAGACAGGTATTCCATTAGTATCCCTCTTTCATTTATCAATGATGACAAACATTTCTTTAAGCTCATAAATGGTAGAGTTTCATTAATAAAGTTGCTATTTCTCAAGGAATAGGAAACTGACAAAAAGGATAAATGAACAATAGAGAGATTTTTATAATAACTAAGAACATAAGTTAAGAGTTGAAAAAGAGTGGAAAGTAAAAGGACTTAAAAATAGGTGTGTGTTTGTGTGTGTGTGCACGCATGTGACAATTCTACCTTAGGCACTCATCTAATGAAGAGATGAGTTATCACAGCAGAGAAAAATGGCAGGTGAGTTCTCTCTCTCTCTCTCCTTCTCTCTCTCTCTGAGGGAGAAAGGGGAGTAGCAGGTATGAGATCTCAGACCAGAGAGCTCCCCATAGACAATATGTAGGGAAAAGCTGTGTGATCTGGGGGTAATCTTGGGAAGTCATTTAAAGTTTCTAGATTTGGGTGTTCCCATCCATACAATGAGAAGGTAGGACTCGAACCTCTGTGGGAAATTACAATTTAAAATCTTTAACTTTTATGAGGCCCTTGTGACTTCATATCAGCTGATGCTCTGTTTCCAGTTAAGTACGAGTTAAAATCATAGACTTTGCTTGTGAAGCACAATATGGCTCTTCACCTTTACTTCCTTTAAAATGTATTTCCCCTAAGCATCACCATGGCAATTGAGAACATTTCATCTAAGAAAGCATTTCTCAGAATTATACCTAGGCACAGGGCAAAGCATTTTTCAAGAAATATCATGCATTTGGAACCTTCCTTGGAACAAAAGCGCTAAGTGAGAACCCCGACCCTCCAACTCCTTATGCAAAAGGGAAGGTTGAGTCTGGTGGCTGAGGTGTGCAACATTCCTGTCCAAATGAATAGCTGTTACAAACGTTATGCATTAGCCAGATCCCCATGGAAATGTAAAAGGTCTCAGGCACCTGCCAAGGACTTCCCCCACGGATCATTCATAAAGAAACTCCTTTCTGGTCTCCCATAAGCAAGAACATGTACATTGTAACTTTGGGTCTGCAGGCTAAGATTAACTTGCAAAACTAAAGTCTATTTGATTCCACACTAATAATGTTGATTATAGGTTTACCTTCCCAGGCGCAGAACAGGCATAAGATCAAACATTCTTCCACCTACCCAGGAACGTCTACATAATTCATGCTTCCTTCACTCTCTTTTTCTCTTCTAACATTCACTTTTATCTACCAAGAAATGTAGATTTCTTGGTCCTCACAATAATGTAACCATTTATTCCCCCCTCCTTTTTTTCTGTAAGCCTCCCCTTAAATGCTGAAATTCCCAAATTCCGTTGGAAGAACAATCACAGGTTTGTCTGTGGTTTGTGTTTTTCCTAGGCTTGTCGTCAAACTTTGGCCTAATAAACCTTCATTAATTGAGATCTTTGCTTCAGTCACTTATTTTGGGTTGTGAGTACAAAAACTGTTCACATTTTGCAGTGTTAACTGGTGCCTTAAGGAGTATATTTTCAAGAGAAAATTCATTAGGTTACATGATAAATTTTTTAAACTTATGTATGAAGGACTTTTACCAAAGGACATAGTTTTAAAAATCCATTGCACACATTGTGAAATTGATCATCTTTACAGAACAGTATTATGAGGCCTTTTAGAAACTCAGTTATGCATTTAGATGTGATATAGGGTGGTCTTTGGAGGTTTGCCTGAAAAGAAAGTTATACCAGAAATTAGGATACCCAGGGCTTAGTGGATGGTTTAACCACTGAGCATCTGATCCTGGATGTTTCTTTTGTCATTATGTCTCTTGATTATCTACATGTGAAATTGGAAATTTCTTCATATTAAGCCCTTATTGTTATTCTCTTATTCTCTTATGTTTTTATTGTGATAAACTTTACACAACAAACTTTATCATTTTAATTATTTTTAAGTGTATAGTCCAGTGGCATTAAGTACATATTGCTGTTCAACCATAACCACCATCCATCGCCAGAACTTTTTCATCTTTTTAAACTGAAACTCCACACATATTATCTTATTTTAATAGCAATTCTCCTGATCTACTTAAAGCATCAACCAATAGGTCTCATAATATGTACAACCTTAGGGTGCTGTTTAGATATAATTTTGCAGAATTATGCAGGGGAAATTGAATCTTACAGACTGGCTAGCTTGATTACAAATGTGCTACAAGGCTTACATATCAAATTGTGATGATTAAAAACCCCCTTAGGTTACATGCAAAGGTGTGAATGTTTGAACTCTGTGATGTACATACTCCTCTTGTGAAAAGCACACCAAGAGGGTTCTTAATCATTTCAGTGAAAAACACTGAGAATTCCCTAAGAAGACTGACAAAGTTAAATATCTCTTGAAGATCAAACTTCTAGAGAAGTGGATGAATGAGGTGGGCTGGTTGGGTCTTTCCATTGTATCTGGGGATCTTCTCCAGGCTCCACCTCTTAACTGTCTACTGTCTCCATTATTGGCTGTTCATTTTGGATCCCATTCTTTCCCTGCCTTTCCTTGCCTATATATCCCAGGTCCTTCTACCCCTCAACCACAACCCCACCCTCATCTTGGATAAAGATTAAGTTCCCTTTTGCTCAGCCCCTTACCATGTAGGTAAGCCTCCCTCACGTTCCTGTCAGCTATTGTTAACAGAGCTTCCACCCCTCTTCTCCCTCTTTCAAGTCCCCCTTCCTCCCAACCAGAGCCACAGACATTGCACTGCACATTTTGAAAACATGGATTTCTATGTTTTGCAAAAACAAAGTCAATATTAAATCAGATAGTTTGATTGAGGCTTAGCTTTCCAATGATGATTTATAGATTAGACTGCCATGCCAGGAAACCCATATTGGAAATCTGAGCTCGTTTTAACTGCACTTATTCTTAAAAAGAAAAAGAAATCTGACACAGCTACTTAATCAGAGACACCTTTATATACATGTTACACATTGGTTTATCAATTCACTCAATAGATATTTACTCAATAACCCACATATGCTAAGCACTATCATAGGTGCTGGGAAAATAGGTATGAATAAGAATGGCCTTGCCCTCACAGAGTGTGACGTTTTTAGGAAATATAGACCAGAAAATGGACAATTACAATAGCATGGATAAACACTATGATAGGAGGGGTAGAGTGGGGTCTATTGGAGCCATGGCAGAGACATCTAACTAACTGGGAGCTCAGATAAGCTTTCCTAAGGAAGTGATATCTATGCAGGAACTCAGAAGAGGAGTTAGCCAAGCAATGCAATAGGCAACCTGGGACACCCTGCATGTCATTTACATATCATGATAGCTTAGTTTTTAGTTTTGTTTTTCAGAAATTAAATGTTTCTGTTATTCAAAGAATAAAATAAACTATTACCTTATGTGTAGGCAACAGACAAGACTTTGAAGATGCCATCTAAGTACAATAGAGTTTGCTTATCCTTGGGTCTGTCCTATGATGAGATTTATATTCCTTTTGCATCCCAGCAATAAAATCATACCAAGTGGGATCTAAGAGAAGATTTTAAAAACAGGCCTAAGTGTTTCTATCTGATATTTATAATTTATTAGTAGTACATGAGTAAAACAAATTGATCACGTGACCAAGATTTTAAAACAAAATGTTAAAAGACCTCATACATTTGACTTAAAGAATGCAGTCATGGAGAATAGTTTATCAGCAATGTCTTTATTTTTTACAAGTCACAAATGGAAAGATGTTTATGCTCTGGTTGAGACTATTTACCTGGGGTCCAGGGACATCTGGAAATTCATAAGGTCCCCAAACACTGTGAAATTACATTAAAAATTATGTGTATATGCATATAACTGGGGAGGTATTCCATAATTTTAATTATATACTCAACAAGGAATCCTTGTCCCCAAAAAGTCCAAGAACCAGCACTACATAATATGCAGCAAGTGTCAAAAGGACCATTAGAGTTGGATGGAACTTTAGAGATCCTCTAGCTCAAAATATCAGAAATATGAATTATTCACTTGTGGATTAGGCAATGGAAGTACAATTAACCATATTCAAACTAACTATATTCTCAAAGCAAGAACATCAAAGTGTGGTAATACAACTGTTGGTTAACATAAACCTTACTTAAGGAAGAAATTCAAAATAGTAAGGACTGATAATCAGTAGAGTGGTGTTCCTAAAGAGGTGTGTAGAGTTTCCTCTTTGAAAAACTTCTTTAGAAAAATGTGAGATTTTAACTATAGGTCTGTATGTGAGTTCCTGGCTGAAGAGAACAGACAACATGACACTGCAGTCCTCAAATGCTCCTAATTTTTCTCTTTCCCAGACTACAGTAACACTCCAACAAATGAAATTCATAAGTCCATCCAATGGCAGATGCAACATATGGTTTTGTATGTAAACTTCACACTTGGAAAAAGTGTGTTTAATTTTCCAGCCTTTCCAACTATAAGTAATGGACAACTTCAAGTCCTATAACTTGTTTTAATATGGGCATACCAAGACACAACCAGAAAGAAACAGAATTCTTAAACAGATCAATAACAAACAGTGAGATAGAAACAGTAATAAAAAACTGCACCCCCCCCCCAAAAAAAAAGCAGCCCTGGACCAGATGTATTCACAACCAAATTCTATCAGACCTACAAAGAAGACATGGTATATATAATACAGAAATTATTCCATAATATTGAGATGGAGGGAATCCTCCTTAACTCATTCTATGAAGCCAGTATCACCTTGATACTAAAGCCAGGAAAGGACTCAACAAAAAAAAGAAAACTACAGACCAATATCCCTTATGAATGTAGATGCAAAAATCCCCAATAAAATGCTAGCAAACCAAATTCAACAGCATATCAAAAAATAGTCCACTAGGACCAAGTGGGCTTCATCCCAGAAATGCAAGGATGGTTCAACATATGTAAATCAATAAATGTGATTCACCACAGAAACAAAAGCAAAAACAAAGACCATATGATCATCCCAAAACATGCAGAAAAGCATTGAACAAAATCCAGCACCCTTTCAGGATAAAAACCGTCAACAAACTAGACATCAAAAGAACATCTCTCAGAATTATAAAAGCCACATATGACAAACTCATCATACTGAGTGGGGAAAAGTTGAAAGCATTCCCCTTAAGAACTGAAATAAGACAAGATGCCCACTGTCACCACTTCTATTCAACATAGAGTTGGACGTCCTAGCCAGAGCAACCAGGCAAGAGAAGAATATTATTAGGGGTACCCACATTGGGGGAAAAAGAGGTCAAGTTATCACTCTTTGCTGATCTTGTATCTAGAAAATCCCAGCTATTCCACCAAGAGTCTCCTGGAATTGATAAACAAATTCAGCAAAGTCTCAAGGTACAAAATCAACGTACATAAATGAGTAGCATTTCTATATACCAATAGCAGTCAGCTAAGAATCAAATCAAAGTCTCACTACCCTTCACAATAGCTATAAGGAAAATAAAATACCTAGGAAAATACATAACCAAGGAGGTGAACGCTCTCTACAAGGAAAACTATGAAACACTGAGGAAAGAAATCTCAGAGGATACAAACAAATGGAAAAACATCATGCTCATGAATAGGCAGAATCAACATTGTTAAAATGTCCATACTACCCAAAGTGATTTACAAATTCAAAGCAATCCCAATCAAATTACCAAAGTCATATTTCACAGATCTAGAAAAAATAATTCCACATTTCATTTGGAACCAGAAAAGAGCCCAAATAGCCCATGAAATCTTATGCAAAAAGAACAAATCTGGTGGCATCACATTACCAAACTTCAAACTATACTACAAGTAACCAAAACAGCATGGCACTGGTACAAAAATAGAGATATAGACCAATGGAACAGAAGAGAGAACTCAGATATAAAACCATCTACCTACAACCAACCAATCTTTGACAAAGCAGACAACAACATACACTGGGAAAAATAAGCACTATTTAATAAACAGTGCTGGGAAAATTGGAAGAATTTCAATGCACATGCATGCAATTTCACATGCAGAAGAATGAAATAAGACCCCTACTTCTCACCACTCACAAAAATTAATTTGAGATGGATAAAAGACTTAGACCTAAGGCATGAGACCATATGACTTCTAGAGGAAAAGGTAGAAAACTCTTCTAGATATTGGCCTAAGCAAAGAATTTATGACTAAGACCCCAGTGGCAATCATGATAACAACAAAAATAAATAAATGGGATTGTATTAAACTAAAAAGCTTCTGTACAGCTATGGAAACAATCAACAGAGCAAATGGACAACCTACAGAATGGGAGAAAACATTCACAAGTTACATATCTGATAAAGGGCTAATAACCAGAATTTACAAATAACTCAAGCAAATAAGTACGAAAAAAACAAACAACTCTATTAAAAAGTGAACAAAAGACATGAATGTATGCTTCTCAAAAGAAGAAAGATAAATGGCCAAGAAACACCTGAAAAAATGCTTAATGTCATTAATCATCAGGGAAATGCAAATTAAAACCACAATGAGATAATCACCTTACCCTACTCAGAATGGCTTTTATTAAAAAGTGCAAAAACAATAGATGCTGGTGTGGATGTAAAGTAAAAGGAATACTTTACACTGTTGGTGGGACTGCAAATTAGTACAACCTCTATGGGAAACAGTAAGGAGATTCCTCAAATAAAAAAAAGTAGACCTACCATTTGATCCAGCAATCCTACTACTGGATATTTACCCAAAGGAAAAGAAGTAATTTTGTCAAAGAGACACCTGCACTCAAATGTTTTTTGCAGCACAATTCACAATTGCAAAGATGTGGAATCAACCCAAGTGCCCATCAATCCATGAATGGATTAATAAAATTTGGTATATGTATACCATGGAATATTACTCAGCAATGAAGGATGACTTAATCCCTTTTGCAACAATTTGGATGGAACTGGAGACCGTTATCCTAAGTGAAGTATCTAAAGAATGGAAAAACCAACACCACATGTATTCACTATTAAATTGGAACTAACCTGAGCACACAAGTGCACAGAGGGAAGTAAAACTAAGTGGAAATTAACCAGGGGGAAGAGTGAAGGAGGGAAAGGGAATAAACCAACTTAATGGATACTATGAACACTATTTGGGTGATGGGAACACCTTGAGCCAGGACTCAAGCATTACAAAAGCAATCCATGTAACCTAAACATGTGTCCTGTTAATATTTTGAAATAAAAAAAATTGTAACTAAAAAAGAAAACCACAACTGATACTGAGGTTTTTATCCTTGTATACACATATAAAAAAAAGATGGGCATAATACCCTGTTATTTGGGATGCAAGTTTTTACATTTTGTGGTCATTTGGACATAGCCTACACTGAGGAGTTTAGCTTTGTAGTCTCAAAAATGAGTCAGGCAAATACCCTTAGAGCAGAGAAACGAGATTGAGGAAGAATGCTTAACTTTTGCAAGCATTTATCTGTGTATTAAATACCAGTGGTTAATATGCCATCTAGCAATAACATTTATTCCTTGCACCAGATCTAAGAAAAACTTTGTTAGCTAACTTTTATGTAATTTTACTTACTTTAAACAATACAACTGCTTTTTTAAAAGGAGGCATTATTTAGTTAAAACTTCACATAGATAGCATCACTGAGTTTTTTGCCTGATTGGCTTGTTTTATTGTTATTCATCACAAAAATCCAAATAAAATATACAGTCTCTCAGATTAACCCAAGGGAATAATGTAACAGAAACTACCTTACTACTCATTCTTGAATACAATATTCATAAAGTCACTCACATTAAAAGTAATTTTAAATTATTCCCTCACCAAATAAAGATGTTGTCAACTTACAAACCTGATGTTTAAACTTATAAAAGATAGTGTTGTTTAAGAGAGAGGATTCTAATCCCTTTCCTTTTTTAAAAAAAATATCTTTACTGTATGAGTTTATAAGATTTAATGTTAATTAGTCCACATCTCTGAGTCAAGAAGACTGACAGTTTTATCTTAATGCTGTCATTTCCCCCTTCAGGCTTCAAAATTCTACTCAACCCCAGGTCACTGGGAATGTTCCTTAGGCTGATAAGGATCTCAACTCAACTATATAGAAAAACAAATGTTTTATTCAATTGGTTTTGTATTCCTTTATTCCTTCAAATGCTGGACTCATATAGAATTCTTACTTTGCATTTTTTCCTTATCTGCATACATTGTTGGAGTCCAGCAGCTAAATATATTACTGAAATATTAGAGAAGCCAAAAGACACAGAGACCTCTTCAGTGCAATAATAAGAGAGCCCAGGCTCCAAATAAACTAACTGATACCTGAATAATTCAAATCCAAACAACTTTAAAAAACTTTTTGCTTTTGGGGAATCTGACAAATTTCCCTAAAGTAATTTTCATCTCCAAGCTACCAATTATATAAGTAAAAATCATATTCTGGCGATAGGTTATTTCAGCTATATTTCATGGATTTCCTCTGAGAATAAACACAGCAACGGTAGCAATGAGTACATGGAATATAAACCCAGCCTCATGAAGGGCAAGAGCCCAGTAAAACAGCATTTACCATCAGATACCGGTGAGTTTCCTTCAGAGACACTGTAGGATGTTAAAGGCACCACTTTTGCAGAATGTTTATTCATCTTTTGAAATGGCTTGCCTGTTCTCAGTGCTTCCTCTGACTTCGTTTTGAGCCTCCTGTTCTCCAGCAGACACTCTCCTAGGGCTGATGTCTAGATGCTGTTCTGGAGATGCTGCTAAAGCTACAAGTACTAATTTGCTGTTTCCCTGGGAAACCATTTGCCACACATTTAAACAACGTTTGACCTCCACTAAAATTTTTTCTTTTAATAAACTGTTAGACACAGTGGAAAACTATGAAAAATGAAAGGATAAATCAAGACTTTTTTCCACTTAAAGTGCCACAGAGTTGCTAGACTGAACCATTCCCTTTCTAAAGACACATACACTCACACACACACACACACACACACACACAAATATGGAAATGTTACTAAGACACAGTATTTTCATGGTACAACCAGAAGGAAGAAAATGCAATAAAATCTTCCAGAAAAATGTTGAGTTCAGTGTGCAATTCACATTGGAAGACTGATGCCAGGGTATACATTCTGACTTGATGAAGGGTGATTTATTTGTACCATATAGAAACTTCCAGATTAAAATGATTCCATAAAATAGAAAAGAAACTGAGTTTTCTCATTTAATGATCACAGAAATTATCACTATATGTGCATCAATTTACTCAAGACCAACACAAATAGATCTGCACAGCTGCTATGTATGTGGACACACAAGATGGGAACCCAGGCAGCCAGGCAGTGGGGACAGAGCTGATGAGCATCAGTGAGGGGTTACAGCCATAGCAGATGAGGAGTTCCAAGGACAGCTTATAGAGGATAAAGAAAAGCAGGCTCTGACAGAGTCCTGAGGAATACTAGGTTTTTTTTTTTTCAGTAGACCATATTTTTTTAGAGCAGCTTTAGGTTCACAGCAAAATTGAGCAGAAGGTACAGAGATTTCCCTTGTGCTCCCTGCCCCCACACAAGCAGAGCCTCCACCATTATCAACATCCCCCAGCAGTGTGGTCTATTTGAAACAGCTGATGAACCTACACTGACACATTATTATCACCCAAAGTCCATAGTTTACATTAGGGCTCACTCTGGGTGTTGTACACTCTATGGGTTTTTGAGAAATGTGTAATGACATATATCCACCATTATAAAATCATACAGAGTAGTTTCACTGCCCTAAAAATCCTCTGTGCTCTGCCTATTCATTCATCCCTCCTTCCTCAACCCCTGGCAACAACCGATCCTTTTTACTGTCTTCACAGTTTTGCTTTTTCTAGATAGAATGTGGTATAGTTGGACTCATACAGTATTCAGCCTTTTCAGAATGGCTTTCTTCACTTAGTAATATGCGTTTTAGTTTCCTCTATGTTGTGCCATAACTGGATAGTTCATTTTATGTAGCACTGAATAATATTCCATTGTCTGGATGTGCCACAGTTTATGTATCCATTCACCTACTGGAAAGCATCTCGATTGCTTCCAAGTTTTGGCATTATGAATAAAGCTGCTATGACCATCTGTGTGCAGGTTTTTGTGTGGACCTAAGTTTTCAACTCCTTTGAGTGAACACCAAGGAGAGAGATTGCTGTATTGCATGGTAAGAGTATGTTTGGTCTTGTAAGAAACTGTCAAACTATCTTCCGAAGGTGCTATACTACTTTGCATTCCCACTGCAGTGAATGCGAGTTCCTCTTGCTCCACATCCTCACCAGCATTTGGTGTTGTCAGTGTTCTGGATTGTGGCCATTCTAATAGGCGTGCAGTGGCATCTCACTGCTGTTTGAATTGGTATTTCCCTGACGACACATGATGTGTAAGAATACTAACTTTAAAAAAGTTTTATTTTGAAATAATTTTACACTTACATAAAAGAGGTTTCCCATATGCCCTTACCCCAGCATCTTATCACACATATAGATCTGTGTAACCACCACCACGATCAGGATACAGAACAGTTTCATCACTCCCAGAAAACCCTCTCATGCTTTCCCATTTTAGTCAATAACCACCCTCCACTACCCTCAGACCCTGGCAACCACCTGTCTGTTCACCATCACTATGTACCATTTTGAGAATGTTACATAAATGCAATCATACAGTATATAACATTTTGAGGTTGGCTTTCTTCACTTAGCATAACGTCCTTGAGATGCATCAATAGCTCCTTTCTGTTGCTGAGCAGTGCTCCATATATGAATCTACCACTAACTTTAAGGCACAAAGAGCAGAAAAGAAGCCCACATATGAGAATGAGAAATGCGGACCCAAAGAAGGGGAAGCAGGAGAGAGAGCTGGAGCCCGTATGTAGAAGAAGGGTGTGCTTAAGTGGAGTGGGGAGCTCAGCTGTGTCAAAGCTGCTGAATGACATAAGGACCAAGAATTTAGCAGAACCATCACAACTGTACTGAGCACCCCATCCTGTGCTAGGAATGTGCTAGGTTTGGAGACAAAATGAGAAACAAAACCAGACATGGCCCCTGCCCTCATAGAGCTTACAGAGACAAATGAAACTGCCTAAATATCTCATTAATAAAATGTAGGTTGAGATAAGTTTGGTTGAAGGCAAGGAAATGATGCTTTGAGGATGTATAGCAGAAGGACATGGCCTTATCTAGGGTTCATTCCTTCCTTCCTTTATTCTTTTATTCATTATACAAAATTTGAGTGTTTAATATGTGCCAGCTCTGTACTGGGTTATGAGGATACATCAGTAAACAAATGTGGGTGAGGTTCCTATCCTTGTGGTACTTATATTTGAGGGTATGGTAGTGACATTTGCCCTGAGAGATATGAATGGCAAGAAGGAGTACAGTGAGTGGAGGATGGCTATCCCACAGAAAGGGAAGCATGTACAAAGGTCCTGTGGCAGATAGCCACAGCACCATTCATTGGAAAAACAGAAATCTCCCATGTGGCTGGAATGCAGTCAGTGAGTGGGGATTTCACAGGTGTGAGATAAAAATGGAAAGGCAGGCAGGGGCCAGATACTTCCTTTGGCTACAGTATGAGGTCTGGAAGGTTTTTCCCCCTAAGTATAATTTAAAGCAGAAAAGTCTTCTGGTCTTATTTGTAGTTTTAAAAGATTACTGGGGTAACCGTGTGGAGAACGGATGGGATGGAGGGGGAGCTCAGGTAAGAGGTGGACTCGGATAGAGTGGTGAAGTAGACACAAAGACAAGTAGCTAGAGGTGAAACAACTTTGGAGGCAGACCTGACAAGATCTGGTGATGGATTATCCGATCCAAGCCAAGATGTCTGGAGTTTGCAACTGGGTGGATATTGGTGTCCTTTACTGTACAATGGAGAAAGAATAAATATGGTGGGCTGGGGAAGGACTCACTGCAGGATGGAGAGGGGTGGGAGGGAGACTAAGTGGCTCATTTCAGATGTGTTAAGTTTGAGAAAGATACAAGACATCCAAGAGTGATGTCAGAAAGGCTGTTGGATTGCACAGTCTGATAACATCGTGCTGGAGAAATACGGAATCGTGGGCTGAGAGACGTTTTACAGTCACAGGTTTCGGTGAGATCAGCTAACACAGCGAACTCCAAGAGAAATTAGCACCAAGCTCCGAGGCCTCCAGCAATTAGAGATGAGGTTGATTTGGAGCCAGGAAAGGAGGTAGATGTTTAATAAATAAGTGTCTGTGAAACTGAAAATCAGGAAGGCCTCAAGGATGGTAGCTTCATATGCCAAACTTGAAATGCCACAAGAAATTATTTTCCAGGAGTTACAAACGTATTCTTGGAAGCTAATGAGCTGTTTTGATTTCTGAGAACAAATTTAAATAAGTCTGAGAAATTGCATCAAACAATTTATGCCAGTGTATGTAATTACGCCAACACATATGGCACCTAAGAACCACTCACTACTTCAGCAGCATGTGAAAATGTTAGCAGAGCAAGGCAAAAATGGAGCCTTAACTCATAGCTTCCTGGCTACCCCTCGGTGAAGTAGAACAGCTTTTACTTTCACGTAAGATCTTAACTGTTGATTTGTTGGAGTATGCTGTACATGCCTTTCGCAGATGCTTCAAGAAAATTACCCAGAGGTGCCACAGCAAACCTCGGTGGTTGCTTCACAGTCACCAAATTAGATAGCGGAGACATTAAGAGAGCAGAGGAACCAGTAGGAGTTAGGTATGGTTTAATTCCCTGCAGAAACCCATCCAAGCTTAAACAATACACGCTGCCTCCTCCGGGTGGAAATGGGAACAGGAACTGTTTTTAGTACACTGGATTTACTTACTAAACATGTAGATCTAACTAAAATGTTTTGAAACTTACTTTCGACTCTTTATTGTGGAGGCTACACCAAACATACCACACTCAGCAGCTCTACTCCTTGTGGAATTTACAGCATATTTGTAGCACAGTTGTAGATTGCTTTAACAATCTATAATGAATGCTCATATACCCAACTCAGTATTATCCTTCCATTAATCTGTGACACAGTTACTATTACCTTTGCTTACCAGATGAAGAAACCAAAGTTCAAAAGAGTCGATAAGAGCAATATGTCACATGGGCAACCCCTTTCCAAATATTCTAATGATTGTTTTATTCCAGAATCATGTGTTAAGCACTTGCTATGGGTCAAACATTGTGCTAAGATCTGGAAATAAAAAAAAATAAGTTAGATAACAATTTCTGCTCACAGTTTACGGACATTAATATTTATTAGTGGAGTTGCCAGATAAAATCCCATGCAATATGCAGGGTAGACTTAAACTATAAATTATTTGCTGCTTATCTGATTCAAATTTAACTGAGCATCCTGGTTTTCTATTTGCAAAATCTAGCAACCCTATAAGTTATTGGAGACTTTTTATGAACCACGTAGGCCAACAGAGCATGCCTTGTTATTTTTACATTACAAAAAGTGACTCCAAATGTTTTATTTTTGAGAAAAATTGTATTTGCCAACAAAATGCAAAACACAAACTAGTATTTATTAACCATAGCATAACCAGACAACCAATTGCAAGGCTTTAGCCAAGGAGACTTTCATCCTTGAATTCATCACATGTAAAAGTTCTCTTCAGCTTTTATTAATACAAAGAGTCTTTGCATACATTATCTCATTGGACCTTTCTTAGACAGAGCAAGTGTTATTAACTCCAATTTACACATGAGGAAACTCAGGCTGAGGGAAGCCAAGTGACTTGCTTGTGAGTGAACAGTAAATCATGGGGCTGAAACTAGTCAGCAACTTTCCAGCTCAATTGCATCTTTTCCTATAGGATGCTGGATGCCGATGATAATAATAATGCTAATATAGAATCCTAAAATTGAGCTCTGCCTTCCTCAGTTTTAGATGAGGCCATAAAGGCAGAGAACAATGCAAAAGGTATCAAGTGTCCCTCCGATCCTAAAGTCAGGACACATCACTTAACCCTACCTGTAAAAGAGACCTCCCTGGAGGGAGCTGTGCCTTGGCACCCTGTCCCCTCGCCCTGTGGTGGTGGAGCAGGTGATTCTCCTTCACTTCAGATGAATGGGCAACACTGAGGTCACTTGGGGTGCTTGGCATGGGCCCACCACTGGGGTCTGGGGCTCACAAGCACTGTGGCCTGAGTCCCCCAAGAAAAGTTCAAAGGAGGAATTCTGTGGCTGGAGATGTCCCTGTGTGACAGCAAAATATGAAGACCAGCACCAGGAGAAAGCAGCCTTTCTTCCAATGATCGAGACATGTGCTGGGGTCCTGTCAGGGAGCTGGCCTGGCATAAGGGATCCTGTCCACAACGACTGCCGAAAGGGGTGATGTGACCCCAACAGAGGGTGGGCACAAGAGACCCAGCAGCTGAGGGTTGAGGGATCATAATGAGCCTAGTGTGTAGGAGAGTCAAATTCTGGGAACTCTTTGCAGTGCCTTATAGACATTAATTCTTGTAAATTGTCCTCACAACCGTGTTAACTAACTGCTATGATTATCTCATTTTATAGACAAGAAAACTCAAGCGCCTAAGTAGGTGAAATTACCTGCCCAGGTTCACACAGCTGGGATGTAAACTCAGGAAGTCCAACTCCAGAGACAGGCTCTTAAGCTCTACTGATTCTACCATATCTTTATTTTATTTAACCCTCAAACAGCCCTATTATTGTTCTATGGTTATTTTTAGCTGGGTCAATGGGATATGAGGTGAAAGGTTCTCAGCAAACTATTGATATTTTAGAGAACAAAGAAATGAACTTTTCCTCTTCTTGATTTTGCACCACCACATGCTAAGGAAGAAGTGATATAGATGTTTTATTCTGAGTTATGGAACCTTTCAGGACATACTCTCCATCCTCTAATCCCCAAAGCTCTAGAGATCGTTTCATAAATAGCAGAAATGATGGATGGAACACAAAACAGTGTGAAGTATGCTGTGGAAATACTGAACCTGGTGTGTAGTCTCCAGCTAAAAGCTTCTAGTATTCAATCACTGGTAGGAGGTAGGTAGTAAGAAATGAAAAGACAAATGAAGAAAGTTTGACCTTAATTGGTGTCATGCAATTTTTAATTTATAAAAAGCCTGCAGTCCTATGCATTTTATATGGAAACACACACAAATGTGAAAAGGAATAAAATAGGATCCTTCCTGAGGATGGTTTTGGCTAGGACTGATGTACTAAAAGCAGGCTCAATCTTCCAAGCTGACTGACAGAGGTACTAAAAGTCATCTCTAAAAGGAATTACCACCAACAGTCTATACCATTTAGCATATTCTAAACTACTGTTTTAACAGAATTTAATACAAACATTTATTATAAATACTTCCTGAAGAGACTAAAGCATGAAGCCTGCTGGTGCTGTTTTTTTCAAGTGGGACTAAAGCAAGAGTCAGCCTTTCTGATATGAGAAAGGCTACTGCAAAGAAAGGCAGGTGGCTGGAGGAAGCAGATGTTACTCTTACCTGTCCCCAACCCCTTCTTCTGGATGACAGCCATGGTTGTGTCATGAGGAACCAAACACCTCTGTTCCACCCTTAAGTCTGTATGGTTTAGGTGAAACTGGACAAGAGCCATGCTGACCAATCAGGCTATCCCATACCTCAGTCACACAAGACTCAAGTTAAACCAACCGAGCCGGCCCCAAGACCTTTGCCAGAACCTTATGGGAAAGATACTCTTTAATCGTCGGGGATGTGAAGTTGGGAGAATGCCAGCCTGGAGTTGTTGGGGTCATCTCTGCTACACAAAAAAATGGGTAGAGACAAAGTCCTCATTGTTTGGCACTTGTATCAAGCCTTACTTGAAGTCAAACATCCCCAGACTTTTCAGTTTCATGAGCCAATATATTCTGGGTTTTGTTCATTTGTTTCTGAACCCAGTTTGGGTTAGGGGTCTGTCACTTGTAAATGAAGGCATCAGGACCATTACAATGGCCCTAAGCAAGGGAAGCTGATGACTCTTGACCTAATCAGCTATTGTCTGCACTTAGAAAACAATTTGAAAAATAACCTTATTAGCTGTATTAGAAGATTAAGTCAATTACACAGAGTGTGACCTGACAAGAGATAATGAAAGATGACCCCTAATTACCACATTGCCTGTTTCCTGCCCCAAATCTATCCTGCCTCACTAATGACACAAGCTATCCCACTTCTCATTTTTCTCTTGTGAAACTGTTTTCCAGTCTTCTTATAGCCATGTGTATAAATTTAAAAGGCCTAAAGTTCGGCCAGGCGCGGAGGCTCACACCTGTAATCCTAGCATTCTGGGAGTCTGAGGCGGGAGGATCGCTCAAGGTCAGCAGTTTCAAAAGGCCTAAAATTCCTTGAGAAGTTCTCATCTTCCCCACCCTCATGTTAATAGAGATCTCAATAATGCTTGATATCAGCTTGGATCTGTACAATTTTGTGTTGGTTCCTTATTATGCTCACTTTATGGTTCACCAAAATACAAGCACCATGGGCTCCCTAGTCCAATAATGATAAATGACATATTTATTTATTTCATCAGTGCCACATAAAACTTTGAAATATGATCTCATATTCAAGCTCTTATAATTCCACATTAAAATAATTCCAGAAATATTTTTGATTTCTTAGTGAGGGGCCCAACAATTTATTAGGTGATGTGGCAGTGGACAAAGTATTCATCCCAAGTTATTCCACAAACGACAATTGTCTAAGTCTGCTAGTCTGCTAGTACGTATGTCTACTAATCATGAATCTACTAGTACATCTGACTACCACTATTTCTATCAGCAAAACTCCTGCCTTAGAAACCTTGGCTTCCCTGGTTTTCCGGAGAAATGAAGAGAAGACATGGGCTGACCTGTCCAGGGTAACCTTAAGAAACTCTTTTTAGCTCATGGTACCCATCAACATCACGGGCATGTGAGGCATCATCTCAAGTTCAGCCCAAAGAAACAAACTTTTCCCTAAAACTCACAAATGCTAGTCCCCTTTTCTACGTTAAAATCTTCTCTCCTCTCAATACAACTACTTCCTTTGAATATAACAACTTACATCTTGTGATAAACTACTTGGTCCCTAATCTAAAAAAGCAGGCACAAGAGAGGAGAGAAGGTTAAAGTTTCTCTCCACTGGTCTCTGTTAGTTTCCTTATCTTCTGATACGCACAGTAAATGTTCCAGGCAGATCTGTGCGTTCCCAACAGCTTGACCTTATGGTGTCCCCAATATCTTGGCAACCAAAATTCTGTAAATCTCACTGAATAAGGGAAAGATAAGGAATCCATCTCTATCCATCTAATTCCTAATCACAAAAAGTACCAAGCAAAAAAGAAATACAAATTTCCTCCAGACCTTAAAAAGGAAAAACAAAATGTAAGAAAACTTCAAGCTAAGAGAACACATGGACATATGGGGCTTGAATCAATTGCAGACTTTGGCATTTTCTGCCTCTTAAATTGTGCTCGGAGTAACTCTCTCATTTTATTTGGGTACAAGTACCCCACACACAACAAATTCCAGTGACACCTTTCTACATGTTCCAAATACTACTTCAGAACATCGAAAGGTATATTTTACTTGTCCCTTATTCAAGGGAGGTATTATTTCAATTTTATGGATCAAAAAATTGAGACTCAGAGAAGTTAAGTAGAACAACTAAGGTTATGCAGCAAGTATAATCACACAGGGCCTTGGCCTATCATCTTGGATAATATATTTTCATAAGCATGGTTCACACAGATTATCTCTGTCAGAAGAGCATGTAGAAAAGATAAATATTTTTTATATTCAGTCCTTAAAAAGAGCCAATCAAGATAAGAAAGGAATCAGCTGGTTTTATAAATGATATTAACCTAAAAATAAAACTCACATCGATCTGATTAAAGACATACAGCTGATATATCATGAAATTTGTGAAATGATAGAAAATAGAAGTTTATGTGAGCTATAAATTAATTGATAAATGGTGGCTGACTCTGCAGCTCAATATAATGGTTTTCTGGCCTTTTTAACAATTCATTTTTTCTTTCTAGAAAGCATTATCACACAAAAGTGAAAATCAATACAGTGTTATAAAGAAACAGATGTTCTGTAAAAATATTATGCTTAGAGAGGAAGCAAAGATAATCTTTTATAAAATATAAGCCTTTTTCTATTCAATATGAGAAGCACTTGCCGCATCTTAATTATTTACTCAGAGGAAAGATGATCATAGACATGCTAACTTTAAAAATACAGAGTATTTAAAAGTAAGTTGATAAATGAGTGATAATACTGTATCTATATTTCACTGAAAGTTTTATTAAAACCAACAAGGATGGCCCCAGAACTAGATGCCAGAGACTGGGGCCACCAGCTGAGTCTAATCTCTCTGGGCCTTAGTTTCCTCCTCTTTAAAATGAGATTGTTAGACTGGATGACCGAGGCCAGCAAAGAACAATAATAAAACAAAAACACCTCCCAAAATAACAAAGGAGGAAATCTAGATACATTTTCTAACTGATGATTTTTAATTAGCCAATTATAATCATGACCTATTTTAAGAAAACTCAATTCTGAAGCCTCCAAACTCACAAAGTGGATAAACCAAGAAATAATTATAAATATTAAAAAAAAATTTATGCTGTGATTTTTTTTTAAATTTCAATATTCCATGGTATAATTAAAACATGATTTCATTAGAGAAAAAGGAAAGAAATCATCTGCAAAGTTTTAGGACTATAACAATTACATAGAACCAGATACTTCATATTAATAGCCAACAATTTATCTTTGTTTTCATGGACATATTTATGAAGATAAGCAACACTCACCTGTCTAGATTCACTGAGGAATAGTGCAGTCTTACCAGACGTAGGTATAAGTAACTTCTAGGCTTGTGAGTCTCTTTTCCTAAGATCCACTGTTTGGGAATTATTAAAGATTATTTTACTTGGACATAACATCAGGGATTGCTCAATCAACTCCGATCTATGAGCACAAATACTCATTGCATTAGCACAAACACAGTCTCTATTTCTGGAATGTCTGCATATCTGCAATGCTTGACCCTAGAGCTTCATTAGAGTTTAATTGCCTTATTTCATTTTATTAGTTTGTGCCACAGCTGCCCATTAACAAATAAAATAGCAAGGAGGCCACTTTCTAAGGTGAGATGGGAAGGCGATTTTTTTTAACCTCATCTAGACAAACGCCTTATTAACCTTGGTTGAAATCACCATTTCTTTCTGTGCTTAACTCTCAGCATTGCTGGTGAAGGTGTCTGTCTTGAAGACTGAGTGCTGGCAAAAAAGACACCCTCTCTCAGGGATGATTTCATAAAGACAACAAATTAACTCATGTTTATGTGATCATTTTCTTTTCCGCAAGATTATAGCTATTTGGCATATGAAAGATTATCATAGTAATGGTGATCACCATATTTCATGAGATATAGATTTTTGCACAGTTTAACACCTGCAAAATCAAAACTTGTCTTAGAGTTAAGGGTGTCTTACAATCATTATTAGCCACATGGTGGTGGTGGTGGTGGTGTTGTCATTGTCTTTGAACGTGTGAACTTCATTGTAATTCCTAGTGACATTACTAGACAACTTCAACCCCTTGATGTTTTTTACTCTATAAACCATTTAAGAACTATCTGAGGAAGGAATAGGAACCCTAACTGAAAACCTTCCATTGATACTGACAAAGATTCTTTGCTTGACCACACTGTAGTCAGGCTCCTGAACCTTCTCCTAAGCCCCTCTGTGTATTTCCTTATAAAATCCAGTTTTAGAAAGAACCTTGCTCAGTTAGTTGAGCCAAGACGTCCATCCTCTACATCTTATCATTTCAATATATAATCGGTTCTTCATCCTCCACCAGCCCTCAGGGGATCACACTGGCCTGTCCTCAGCCAGAACTCTGTTAGGTCAGTTTAGCCAGAATCCTCCACCTTCCTGATGTTTCCTCTTAGTAATTTTCGATCCACTGACCCCCAGCCGGCCCCTTGACTAGAAATTCCCACTTGTCCATATCGTACTTGTAATTGAGTCCAGTTCTGCGTGGAGGTCTGTTTTCTCCTATTGCAATAGTTCTTGAATAAAGTCTGGTTTTAGTACTTTAATTGTTGTCCAGCATTGGCTTTTCTTTGACAATACCTTCTGGCAAGATATAAAAAAAATACCAACATCATACATTGCTCTACAGAGGTCAAAAGCTTAGAAAAAAATTCTGGAGACAATGATGGAGCATTATTTGAAGAGAGAATACATCACTTTCACTCTTGACGGCACAGAGGATATTATAGCATAGAAAATATGGACCTCAAAAACTGAATTGATGAGTGATTTGAATGATTCAGTCATTTAACTTTTCCTATATTAACAAGAGCAATAGTCAATTGAAAACAAAATAATAAGGAAAAAAACAAGAGAGATAGCTGGTAACACTTAATATACAAATTAGCCTGAAAGAGCTAATTTATAGCTCTTTCAATAAACATTAAAGAAAAATTTAAAACAATATAAAAACAATATGTGTCATAATTTATTGCCATTTTTTCCTAGAGCTACGTAAAACATTAGTGTGCCTTAAAATCTTAGATTTGACGACATGCCGTGGGTTTCAATTGGATGCCACATACGGTGAATTAGTAGTAGCTGCTTAAAGAACAAGCTTCAGAGGCACTTTGAGATCGTGGCCAAGCTCAGTGAAAAGGAGGTGATCAGAGAGAGACGTCTGCAGTGAAAGCTGGGAGAGGGAAGGGGACCCCTGCCGCTTTGCTTCTAGTTCAGCCTCTCCCTAAAACTATGTTCTTCCTCCTTTTCTTAAGTCTTCAATTAAAAATATAAATATGGACAATTTATAAGCCTCTCTTTAAAAGGAGGAGAGAAACTGAGCTTTTAAAAAGTGCGTACAAAGCGTATTTGTTTTTTTCTGAAAAATAAAATGCAAGCTTTCTCTGAGCTCTTCAGCAATGCCCTGTTCGGTCTGACCTCTGACTGCATAAGCATTCTCCCTCACACCAGCTGACAGCTAAAATACAGGTAAAATATTGCATGGGACAGATTTATATGAGACATGATTTATTGTTTATTGAAATTCAAATTTAGCTAGGTGCCCTGTACTTTCAGTCGCTAAATCTGGCAGCCCAACCGCTCACTCACTGCCCCAGTGACACCCCCCATCCTTCCTTCCCTGTCTGCAACCTTGGTGTCCCCCTCTTTGCCTGCCTCACTCCTCCTCATCCTGCAGGTCGCTGCTGAAGGTCACCCTTCAGAGACCCCTTCCTGATTCCTTAACCTACATCAGCTCCTCTGTTGAAATTTCTCACCGCTTTTCCTTTCTTTCACAGCACAGCACATTATCACAACTTGCCATTGCTTCCTTTATTTGTGTGCTAATGCCATTAGAATCTGTATTAGCTTCCTCTTGCTGCTGTAACAAATTACCCAAACTTAGTGTTAACTAACTGTGTCAAAACAACACAGATTTATTATCTTGCAGTTCTGATGGTTAGACGTCTAAAATAGGTTGGCAGGGCTGTGTTCATTCTGGAAGCTCCAGGGGAGAATTGTTTCCTGGCCTTTTCCAGCTCTAGAATGCATTCTTTGGCTCCTGGCCCCATGTCACTCCTGCTTTTGTCTTCACGTCTCCTCATCTGAGCCTGACTCCCCTGCCTCTCTCTGATAAGGAACTCTGTGATGACTGGGGACCCACCCAGATAATCCACGATAGTCTCCACTTCAAGATCCTTAATTTATTCACATCTGCAAAGTCCTTTTGCCATGTAAGGTAACGTAGTCACAGGTTCAGGGGATGCAAACAGGGACATCTTTGTGGGGTCACTACTCTGCCTACCACAGCATGTCAGAGACTGTGGAAATGGACCCTGTCTGTGCCCCACTGTGTTCCCAGTGGCTGGCATATAGCAGGCGCTAGGTCAAGGTTTGAGAAATGAATGAATATGTCTTCTTTGTTGTCCTACTTAGAAGCAAATAGCCAAATGCCCACACAATTTACCTAATAGAACTGGTGACTCTGAATACTTAGAGATTTGATGTTCCAAAAGTGTTTTCTGAGGCAGATGGGTAAGAAATACTGCATGTGTCACGGCAGCCTCAGATGTGCGCCCAGCGATTCTATGCTTTTTTTACCTCTCTTTCCTTTCAGAAGCACTGGATGTATTTGACCTTTCCTTTGGTCTTTAAACACTCATCTACCTTAGCTTCCAGGACACTGTATCTCCTGGATTTCCTCCTACCTCTCAGAGTTGCTTCTTAGTTTCCTTTTCCTGGTGCGACTCCTCCGCCTGCCCCTTCACGTTGGTGTGCCTGCGGTGCTGGTCCAGGGCCCCTTCCTGTCTCTAACCACGCGCATTCCCCTAGGTGATCTCATCCAGGCCTAAGGCTTTAACATTATCTACAGGCTGATGAGTCCGAATTCTCTCCGGCTGTGATTTTCCCATAGCTCCAAAAATCACATACCCAGCTTCTTACTTGTTACCCTTACTGGAATGTTTAACATTATCTCAAATGTAAAATGTGACAAACTTTTTATTCCCCTTACTCCCAAACATGTTTCTCCCCTCAGACACCCACATCTCAACAAATAGCATCCTCATCTGCCAGTTAACATTCTTCTCCCCACCACCTGCCTCTAGTTCATTAGCGAGGTCTGTTGATTCTGCCAAAACTGCACCTCCGATACATCTGTGTCCCACCACCTCTGTGCCCATCACCTAATCCGTGTCTCCATATTCCTTAGCCTGGCCCACCGTAACCCCCTGCTAACGGGTCTCTCTGCCTCCAGCTCTTCACCCGACCTATACGACATTCTCCTTACAGCAGCTAGAATGTGGTCTTCTTAAAATATCTGTCAGATCATGCCATTCCTTGTTAGATTCTTTCAATGGCTTTCCATGAATTTAAATACAGACTTCTTTCTTTGGCTTACAAAGCCCTCCATGGTCTGTCCCCTGTTATCCCTGAGGTCAGTCTCATAGCAATCCTTCTCTCATTGGCCCTGTGTAGTGTTCTCAAACCCACCAGGCTTGTTGATGTGTCAGAGCCTTAGCATATGCTGTTCCCTGTGCCTGGAACTCTTCCCCAGCTCCTCGCGTGGCTGGGAGCTCGCAATCCTTCACGTATCAGACCAAATATCACCTCTCCAGAGAGGCCTCCCCCAAACCCCCCTATCTAAAGAAGCTACCCCCTCAGTCACACTCTGACATTACCCCATTTCTTTCCTTTAGGCTCCTATCACTATCCCAAATCATCTTCCTCGTGTATGGTTTACTTGTGCAGTGCCTCTGTCTCCCACCAGGATAAAAGCTCTTAAAGACAGGGAGCCTGTCAGTCTTGCTCACCACTGTCAGGACCTAATACACAATAGGCACTCAAAAATGTCAGTTGACTGACTGATTAAATAAACAAGTGGTTTGATAAGACTCAATGCCAGAGCTGGCCAAATATATCAGCACCAGACTGTTTTACTTGGTCAGTGACCTCCCGGGGCATCTCCAGTGAGGTATTTTGACTACCAAGAGTTCTGAGAAATGAGCCGGCCTGGGTAGTGGAGTGGGCTGGTGGTGGGGGTGAACTGCCATCAGCCTTGTGAAGCCCAGCCAGTGCTCCTGGCACTAGCGATGTCAGCTGCCGTCCCCTTCCTCAGCAGTACTGGTGACAGGTGAGGTACAGCGGCTGCTACAGATACCGAGAGTCCTGGGTTTCCGAAGAACGCCTCTGAAGAGCAGCCCCACCACGCAGGCAGCAAGAGAACCGGGACTGGCCCCTCGAACATGCCCCTCCACCACGTCCAAGGGAGGGCTGGCTCGGGGTGGAGCTGGTGTGGCACTTTCCAGACCAGTCCTTCAAGCTCCACGGCTGGGACTTGAGAAAATTTCTGTGTGTGCGAGCTGGGAGCTCTGTTTACATACAGTTCTGTAGTTCTGAGAGTCCAGCCCCAGAACCGGGAGGACCAGAGGTGAGTGAAATACTAAGGGAGAAAAGTCCACCCTCCTCTGTCAAACAGGACCCTCGCCAGGGGCCGGGCTGTGGGCAGGGGTGCGCGGGACTGCTCAACCAGACTGCAGCCACAGCAGCCATGAGCCCGGAAGACTCGGCCGTGGGGCAGGCTTCCTCAACTTGGGGAATAATAGACACAACCGATCCACGCTTCCATGTAAGCATCGTGGTTTCCTGGAGGACCCCCAAGAAGGAAGCTCCAGGAGGAAAGAAAGACATTCTGGCAACAGGCAGGAGTGGGTCTCTGAGTCTCTAACATGAATCTTAAATGGGATGTGATCTAACTTCATATCCCAAATGGGTAAAATTGAATACATAAGTTAAATGTGGAAAAATTTGGAAATCCCAGTCTGAGTTTTCCAAAAGCTTTCTGTCAGCTTGATTATGAACTCCATAGAGCTAATATTTTAATGGCCGTCAGTAAACAAGAAATAATGATAAGAAGCCCCGTGGACAGGCATGCTGGTACTCTGGGTTCTTCCCCAGCTCATCCACTTCCCCAGCGTTATTTAAGTCAGGCACCTGCTCCTGGTAGCTAACTCCAACCTTGATGTGTCCTCATTCCTTCCCAGAACGAATCCAAAAATCAGCACTTCTTGAAGCACATTTCTTCTCCTATTTAGATCAGTGGTTCCCAACAGGGGGTAATTTCGCCTCTCAGGAGACAGTTAGTTGTGTTTAGAGATGGTTTTCAGTTGTCACGACTGTGTGGGGTGGGGTGCTCTTAGCATCCGGCAGGTGGAGGACAGGGATGCTGCCGAACATCCTACCATGCACAGGGTAACAACCCCCACACAAAGAGTTATCATGCACAAAATGTCAGCAGTGCTGAGTTTGAGAAATCCTGATTTATACTAAAATGTACTCAAATCTTTGCTGTGGCTTTGTAAGTGTGAGAAGAAGAGGTGAAACGATTTGTGATATTGAACCAAAGCTGATGGCTCATCTTGCAAACAATTCTAATCCAGAACAATTTAACTAAACACTAATTTCCTTTTTTATTTAGTGCTGATGCCATGTCATGGACCACTGTGCTTGACTCTTTTTCTCAGGCATTTTCCCCTCCATGGAGTAACCCTTTTAGAGCGCAAGCAATCGCTTCAGATTGTTAGAAGCCTTTGCGTTCAATATATTAAACTCAAGTACATATTCCTTTGGAATTTCAGTCACAAAAGTCACAAGGCCATTTACAAGGATTATTTTAGAAGGCCTTTACTGGTTACTATTAAATAAATTATATGTTCTGTGTACTGGAGAATAAATAAAAGTATATCCTTGCCCCATAGTGCTAGCAATATTCTGCTAGGACCAATAAAATGAGGCATGAAAGACTACTTCAGTGTAACAAGAACACTGAAGGCCTCACTGGGGAAAAAATTCACAAGGGAGACTGTTATGAAGAGAAGACCCAGGCAAAACCAAGGCTGTTCCCATTGCTGAAGACCTGAGTGCCCAGGGAGCAATGGGGTTTGTGGCATCACTCACTTTGCACCTGAGAGAGGTGCAAAGGATCACTGGCTGGCAGGATGAAGTGGGGCTCAGGCACTGCCATCCAAGCTGTTGCTCTGCCCAACCTTGTAGTAAAGGCAGTTGGTTGCTGGAAACACAAAATTATTTAGTTTCCTAATCAAGAATGGCCACCGTACTAAAAATGTTGGTCTGAAGTAATATATTCCAGGGAGCAGCTGGTGTTTGCTGCCACTGTGCAGAAGGGAGGCCCTGCAGGGCTGGCCACCTTATCAGGGCTGGGATCTCTCTTGGTTCGTGTATGAATTTGCTAGAACTGCTGTAACAAAGCACCCCAAATGAAATGGCTTCAACAACAGAAATGTATTGTTTTAATCCATTTTATTCTTATTTATTTTTATTTTTTGAGACAGAGTCTCACTCTGCCTGGGCTAGAGTGCCGTGGCGTTAGCCTAGCTCACAGCAACCTCAAACTCCTAGGCTCAAGCGATCCTTCTGCCTCAGCCTCTCAAGTAGCTGGGACTACAGGCATGCACCACCATGCCCGGCTAATTTTTTCTATATATTTTTAGTTGGCCAATTAATTTCTTTCTGTTTTTTGTAGAGACGGCGTCTCGCTCTTGCTCAGGCTGGTCTCGAACTCCTGAGCTCAAATGATCCGCCCGCCTCGGCCTCCCAGAGTGCTAGGATTACAAGCGTGAGCCACCGCACCCGGTCCATTGTTTTAATCCATTTAAGACAATTCATTTGAATTCCTCCTGGGAAGAAACGAGGGCACATCAAGGTTGGATTTAGCTATCATGAGCAGGTGCCTAACTTAAATAATGCTGGGGAAGTGGATGAGCCAGGGAAGAGCCCAGAATACCAGCATGCCTGTCCATGGAGCTTCTTATACAGTTCTGGAAGCCTGAAGTTCAAGATCAAGGTGTTGGTACAGTTAGTTCTTTCTGAGAGCTGTGAAGAAGAATCTGTTCCACACTTCTCCCTTAGCTTCTTGTGGTTTGTTGGCAGCCCTTGATTGTAGAAGCATCACCCTAATTTCTGCCTTCATTTTCACATGGTGTTCTACTTGTGTTTATGTCTGTTTCCAAATTTTCTTTTTATAAGGACACTGGTCATATTGGGTTAGGCATCTACTCTTCTCCATTCAGGATGGCCTCATACTAACCAATTGCATCAGCAACAACACTGCTGCCAAGTATGGTCACATTCTGAGGCAGTGGGAGTTAGGACTTCAACATAGGAGTATTTGGGAGACATAATTCTACCCACAACAGGAAGCTGGTAAGGAAGGGAAGGACCTGGGCTTCCAACATCCCAGCTTACTGAAAGGTGCTCATGATGCCTGAATGCCCCCAAAGCAGAGGATACTTTAAGGTGCATCACAGCCCTCGATTCTGTACTCCATGGTGGCCCTTACTTCTGAAGCAATGACAGGTGCAGTTCTTCAGAGTTTCACTTGAGCCATTCTGGGAATATCTCTTGCCACCGTCTAGAGTCACCCTGTCGATTGAGTGTGTTCTTCACTGTGTGTCTGAAGGGTTGAGCTGACCCTGACTCACCACCCTACTCCAGTCTTCCTTTTCGAAAAAATGAAATGAAAAATAACCAACTTATAAATAGTCTCCTTCTAGAAATGCATGTCATTTAACAAGTAGTCCAGTACTCTGGTTGGGGAGGTGGGAGGAGTTGTATTGAGGACCGTGGAGGAGAACAAGATAGACAAGGCATCTGTCCTCATCAAGCTTACTGTGTGTAGACTGCTGAAAAATACAGCAACAAGACAGCAATATGTTTATATCCAAGTAGTCTAAGGTACCTGGATTAGGTACCAGTGTCCTCGAGCTGTGGAGTGCAATCCCACCCCTTCCAGAAGTGCTGTGCCACACAATGGTGAGGAGGGGTGGCAGTCAGAGTTGCAGCGGGGTGTGCATGCGTCTCTCTAGGGGGTGCCCTGTGAGTCTTGTGCATGTCCAGCATGATACCGCAGCTGCATGCTTGCCCTCCTTCACCTTCTAGGATTTGTAGTGCCACCTACACAAAGCTGTGCTCCTGCCAGTGCCCACACCGCAGGCTCCCACGACCCCTTCTTAGTTCCTGTGGTCGTAACCTGTGGACTCACCTTCTATACCAGCAGTTCTCACCTCAGGCTTGAGCATCACAACCAATTATCATTTATTACTCATTTATTACTCTTAGAAAAATGCCAACATTTACAAATGGTCATTTCCCTAGGTTAGGGCGGTTATTTCTTTAGTGTCTCTCCTCTCACTCATCTGTATCCCAGTATGTGTGATCCCCTGATCTCGTAATCCATGAGAGCATCCCTGAGGAATAAAAGAAGAGGCATTGATTCCTGCTGCTGCCAGGATCATTTTCCTAAGGCATAAAGCTGGCCGGTCAGGCCCCAGGTCAAGAGTCCCCAGAAGCTTGTTCTTGCTTCCAGGGCCAATGCTGCACGTCTTAGCACAGACTGCCCAGGCTCTGCTTCCCTGCCCTCCGTGCTCTGCCAACCTCATCTTCTACTTCTACCACTCCCCTTCCTGTCTTGCATTCTAGCCACATGGGACCACTGGTTGTTCACACACACACATTTCTGTGCCTCTATGATTATTGTTCTTTCAGCTTGATATCCCTTGCCCCAATGATACAGGCCAAATCCTCAAAGAAGAATTTAGCCTCCCTTATCTGTGCTTCTGTGACATTCTTCATGTAAATGACTTAGCACAATTGCCACTAACATCATGGCTGTATTTATTTGTGCATCTCATCTTTGTTATTAGATAATATGATCTGTAAGGGATATACACGTCTGTCCCCTCCAGCCTGAAGCACAGGCACTTACACATGGCAGATCTTTAATTAAGGTTCCGTTTACACCAGACACCAAAGCTGCCAATGAATCGAAAAGCACAAGCTTAAGCCTCATCTGGACCCCTTTGACTCCCATGGCTTTTGTTTGCCTCCCTTGATTCCTCCCCTGCCCAGGTCTTTCCATAGGAGTTGGCTTCTCAGTGTGAAATTGGCCTCTCTTTTTCCCCTTTTGGGGGATAAAGGGGGAAAAGGCATGAGACTCCCACTGTGGCTTCTAAGTCATTCTTCCTGGGCTTTGATCTTGTTAGCATGTTGTCTGTACTAGAATGTGTTGAACAGAACTTTCTAGCACTGATCCTTCTGATAGGATTTAATTTAAGCTTTAATTTAAATTTAATTGAAGCATTAAATTAATTTAAGCTTTAAATCACAACTGAAGGCCATGGCATGCTATGAGTTGGTTCTTTTTTTCACGAAGTTTCTATATTACCCCAACACATGGCCATTGGTGATTTTTTTTTCTTTTTGGTGTGATATAGTTTACCCTACCACTTCAGACTAAGGGTTGCTAGAAAGACTGTCACAATATCGTGCATGCATCATTTCCCCAAAAATATAGGGTGTGTGTGCTGTCCCTGGCTCTCCCCACTGTGCTCTCCCCATCACATTACACATGGGACTCCATGCAGCTGTGGAGAGCTCACCCTACTGCTTGGGGCTGGATGGTTCTTCTCCACACAGACTGCAGCCCCGACTCAGAAATCAAGCCTTGACTATGATTTACTTAGCACATTAATACTGGTGGATGATGGATATTCAGGGAATTTGAGGTTTTTAAGCATTCTAAAATAATTGCATAAAGACAAGTTAGGAATGTGCCTATAGAGAAATATTTCAGTTCTATATTTGTCATTAATTTACTACATACATACAGCATAGTGGTATGAACTGGGTAAGTTACTGTGTCATTTTGAGGAAGTTACTTAACCTCTCTGAGTCTCAGTTATTGTATCTGTTCACAGAATTATTATGAGAATGTGCATAAAACATGTCAACAGTTTGCCTGACACAAAGTAAATGCCCAATAAGTAGCTATTATGATTTGTAATTATGGAAACCCAAGCAAGTTGCTTTTCTCTTTGGTAACTTCATTTTTCCCCTTCATAATAGAGAGCATAGTTGTGATTTACTGTCATGTGGTAAGAGTGTTTGGTAACTTAATATCCATTAAGTATACACTAAGAGTCTCAGATGAAAGCCTCTCTATGAAGGGAAAATTTATGCTATTTTTCAGAGAAGCAGTTAGCTATGATATAATATGAAATATTTGATTTCCTAATACTTTATTAATAAAAGTGGTGCCAAATATGTAAGCTTTCTAAATGTTCCAATTCATTACTTTAAGTGCCTCTTTATCAAATGGAAACATCTGTGTTGAAACAACTTTGATTCAGTGCTTGTCACAGTGACAGTGGTATTTGTCAGGTCTACAATAAATTTCTTTCTATGTTTGCATATATTTGAGATGCTCGACATTTAATTAGAGAAGGAAGATGCTCCTTTAGCAAAAATAAAATAACAGACATAAAAAGAGGAGCCCTTATCTGTCAGGTTCCAAGGAAATTTCTGATTACTTTTTATTTTTAAACACAAGGGCACATCATGGATTTCCAATTCAAATGCCAGTTCCTAAACTGAGATCCTGTTTAAGATCAGATATGGCTCTGACTGCCAAGGTCCTTTGGAGAAAGGCTAAAAGTCATGAAGCCTGACTCAGTAGGCAATGCTCTATAGATATAGGGATGTCACCTTTCCTGACTACCCCAGCCTCAAATGCAAAGACAGGCCAAAAAATCCCAGAACAGTGTCCAGCACATAATAGATACTCAATATATACTTCCAGTGAATGAATAAACTCATTTCTACCCCTCTTTCCACATTAGAACATTTAGGACTATAGATTTAGAAGTAAAGTCATCATGTAGGAAGAGGTCAGCTGGGCCCAGAGAGGAAGAAGAGGAGATGAGGGGCAGAGGGTCCACGGTCACCCTCAGGAAAGAAAGGAGACAGGGATGGCTGGGCTCCTGGATTCATCATCCAGCAAAGCCAAGAGACTAGGGGTCGGGTCTTAAAACATAAGAACCCAGGGATATTCCTTTGGCTTTCTACCTTCCCTGGTGTGGAGCTGTTCCCTTGCTGCAGTTATCAGAGAAACTCACAGTGAAGAAAAGCAGTGTGCCTGGCTTCTAAGAGAGCAAAAAGGAGGGATTGAAGATTTCTCATTCTCTAGTTTGTCATGGGTGAAAAGGAATTCCAAAGGACAGAGAGGGTGGTGACAGAAATTAAAGAAAGGAAAGCAGGCTGAGTCCCCAGAGCCTGCAGCAAGGAAGAAAAGAATACATGCAGATATCCCAGGCCAGGGACATGTCCCTGAGGTCTAAGCAGTAAAAGTATATAATTTCCCACACTGAGCTACATCTGTGCCACCCAGAGACCTCAAAGGGAGCAGCTGGTATTAAATAACAACAGTGGCTAATGGTTATGTAGTTATTTCTATGTGCCAGGTACTGTTTGTAGGATAGTTACTATTAGCATTCCCAGTTTTCAGATGAGGAAACCAAGGCACAGAGCAGTCATTAGGTATCTCATCCAAGGTCACATAACTGGTAAATGGCAGAGTCAGCATTTGATCCTAGGTGATCTAGTCCCAGAGCCCAGATACTCTGTGAAGAGTATGTAGTGGAGGGTGCACCTCAGTTTTAACCATCATTATTTATAAAAAGTCAAGAAAAATAAACAATTCAAGGACAAACTACAGTTAATGTCTTTGCTTAATAAACTTTACCTTCTCAAAATAACAGTAAAGTGTTTTGGCGATATAATCATTTTTTAAAATGTACTTTCAGGACACAGCAAATCTATTACAAAAATAAAAAGTAATTCCAAGAAGCCTGCCAAGGAAGCATGAAGTGGAGAGCTAGTTAGTTGTAAGCACAGCTTGGCAAATTAGTACCTGTTGATTCAATTCCAAATCACCAAGAGACAGGTCCACATGAAGCGTGAGGAGCCCTGTGTCTCCACTCAGCTATGCTGACGTGCAAATGCTTGGAAGATACGTGTTGGTTTGACTTGCCTATTTAGTTATGAGAGGTTACCAGATATGCTTTGAGCATCCTTGAAAAATGAGATCCAATGAGAGGGAACAGGCATGGCTAAACGGGGCAGATGAAATGTGATTTGCAAGGTTTTTTTTGTCTGGGAAACATTTGCAGGCCACTATCTTCAGGTAAGCATGTGTATGCACATAGAACTGATCCACAATGTTGCAGTAGTGTACAAACAAAACAACAAAAAGTAGTATCTGGAGTAGATTCAAAAGCATCACAATTAGCCAATAAGCTTTGGCTGTGGAGGGGCTCCTGCTGGATCTGCATTTACAGTTCACAGCTGTTCTGACACATGCACCAGTCATGCTTTCAGAAGCAATCTGTCAGCAGCTGCACTGTCTACCATGGTAGCCGGCCTCCGACACGACCCCCTATGATTCTGTCTCCCATGTCCTTGTGTAGCTCCCTCCCCACAATGCACACTATGCTAGGGTTGGTCTGTATGACCAATGGAATATGGTAGAAATGATGGCATGGCACTTCTGTGATTAGCTTATAAAAGACACTGTCTTTGTGGCTCATGCTTTTTAGCAGAGCATGTGCTCTGGGAGAAGCCAGCTGCTATATTGTGAGCCTCTGTGAGGAGACGCCTGTGTGGCAGGAAACTAAAGCTTCCCGCCAACATGAGTAAGTTTGGAAGCAGATCCTCCAGCCCAGTCAAGCCTTCAAACATTTTGACTGCAACCTCATGAGAGACCTGGAGCCAGAACCACCCAAGTAAGCTGCTCCCAGATTCCAAACTCTCAGAAACTGTGTGAAGTCACAAATATTTGTTGTCGTAAGCTGTACGTTTTGGAATAATTTGTTATGCTTCAATAGAGAACTAATGCATTCACTTAGCTGGCGATACTTGCCAGTTTGGACTCTTCAGTTTCTTCCGTACCACAGAGGGAGTCAGACAGTAGTTTCACCCCAAATTATATTGGACAGACCAATCCTGTGACCATGTGAACACAGTTACAGGATATTGGAGCGATCCCTTCAGGACTTTCATTTCTACATACTCAAGTCCGCAGAGCCAAATGACTTACCCATGTTACCCAGTCAAGGTCAGAATCCCTGCCTTTCAGGCACCTCCAAACCAATCAAAAGCTTCTGGGGCACACAGTTAATCATTGGAGTCACAGCCCAGGGACAGCATTGAGCAGAAACTGAGAAGCCCTTTTATCCTTGATGGTCTTATTGTTGCCGATGAGGCACCACTCCTGTGCATCTTTCGTGCCCGATGGATCATGCTATCAAGCTTTTAGAGTTCTCAAGACGTATTTTATTAGAGTATTTTTTCAGATCAACTAGGAAGGTCAGTCATATAACCCAACATTATCGACTGTTGGTTCCACTTTCACCTTTTATGGACCTTTTGGCCTTGGCAATGCAACGATCTTAAGTCAGTAAATAACTGTAGCAATAATAAATCAGTAAGAATCAATTGCAACTTGAGTGAGGACATCAAGCTTGTAGCTATTGTGCATGGGGGAATATGAAGGCTACAGATCCGGAGGGCAATGTGCCCTCTATAATGGAATAAATATAAACATAAATATAATGGGCCCTAAACTCCAGAACTGTCATTCTCAAATTTCAATAAGCATCAGGCTCCCCTGGAAAGTTTGTTAAAACAGTTCGCTTGTCCCCACTCTCAAAGCTTTTGATTCAGTATATCTGAAGTAGTCTCTAATAATCTGCATTTCTAACAGGTTCCCAGGTAATAATGATCACACACTGGAAACCACTCCTCTGAGGTTTAGATTTAGGGTCACAAACCCAAGGATGTTCAGCAGCCAGGTAGTGACATAAAGAACTGGGTGTAACATTAGAGAGTAGTGAGCCCTGTGGCAATCTGCAAAGTGTATCCAGGATACAATGCTGCACATAGAGTAGAACACTTGATAAACCCTGATGGAAATATTAATGGATGTAAAGTAATAAAAGAGCGAGGATGATTCAGTGCTGCCCATCACCTACTGAGACATTTACTAATCTGTTGATGGCCATGCAGCGACTAGGGGTGGATGTACGAGAATATGGATTTAACTCAGCCTGAGCTTCAACAAGCACACTACCTGTTGTTTCACAATTGCTAGAGAATGACTATGTGCAAAGGTATTATTTTCTCTTTTACCATGGGAGACACCTGTTTAATAGCTAGCATAGGGGCCAACACTGGGCAGCACAACTCTGAACACAGATCACACAGAACGCAGAGTGAAAACCAAGCTTCCCGCCATGAGTGGCAATAAATGTGTCAGCTGTTAGGAGATGCTTCCATGAAAACCAGGCTTTCTGCCCTCCAGGTCTGTCCTGTTGACCTGAAATGATTAGGCCACAGTGAAAGATGAGACCCCAGGTTGGAAAACAGTTCACCCAAGCAATGAGAGTGAGAAGTGACGCTGGCTTCCCACAAAGGCGGATGGCAGGGGCTGTGTGCTCCTCTTTCCTCAGTGGGCTGATTTAACAACATGCTTCTGCTTCAGAGTGGGCCTGAATCATGCTAGGGACCTTCTTTCATCTTCCCCTTTCCACCCCTTTGCCATCATCCACTCCTTATATTTTTAAATACACATGTGTGCAAACATACACACACACACACACACGTACCACCGTGAAGGCCAAGAACAAGCAGAGGTTTAATAGAGAAAAAGACACTTGCCAGAGCTGAAAACTTCCCAGTCCTCAACTCAGGTCTTGCAGACACCCTACCCAAACTCAGCTCAGCATCCCCAGGGTCTGGTTAACATGCACCCCAACTTCATATTTTAAATAACAATAACAATAGCTAACATTTATTGTGCTAGACATATATTAATAATTATGGGCCAAGTATGTGCATATCACTTTGTTTAAATATCTTCATTTAATCCTCTGGACAATCCTGGAAGACAAGCACCATAATTATCTCAGTTTTAGGTACAAGGAAACTGAAGCTCAGTGATTTTAAATAACTTGTTCAAGGTCACCTGAACAGGAAGTGGCAGAGCCAGGACTCAAAATTGATTTCTCTAATCCAAGAACCGAAGTGGCTGAATACACTAAACATTTCTTTAGAGATTTTCACAGAAAGGTCCTTTCTTGCATGCACAGACAGAAACTGAGGCACAAGGAAGTTAACCAATTTCCTCAATATCACAGAATCTATGAGTATGTGTTAATGGAGAGACCCCGAACTTGAATTTGGATGTTCCCAAGGTTCTAAATAATCTAATAAATTCTATACAGTTTTATTTTCCTCATTGAGCACAATATCATGCTGGCTTCACTCTAGGTATAATCATACATCAATGACCTTTAGGCTTCTAGGACCTAAGGTGGCCTTCGGCCTCCAGCCTGCACAAAGCCAGGGCCCTCAGTCCTACAGCCACAAGGAAATGAATCCCGTCAACAACCTGAATGAGCTGGAAAGTGAATTCTTCCCCAGCTGGGGTGAAAACACTGCTCAGTCAATATCTTGATTGCAGCCTTGGGAGACAGAGGACCCAGTTAAGCTGTGCCCAGACTCTTGACCCACAGCAACTGTGAGACAATAAGCATACGTTATTTTAGGCCATTGAGTTTGTGATGATTTGTTACACAGCAATAGAAAAACTGATACTCAAACAATAAAACAGGGATGACGGCCAAAAAGAGGAGTGCTTAATTTTTTTTTTTCAACTGACAGTAGTTACTCAGAGAGGCATGAGGTAGGTGAGAAAGTTATGAAGGTACTTTCAAAACGCATCATTTAATTTGACTTACTAAGCATTCTGGGGACCTAGTATGTGCATGGCACACTTAGTGGAGGCTGGGCTTGCTAGTGGATACAAGGATACCCATGACAGTTTTTGCCCCCTCAGGGAGACAGAGGCTACAAACAAGGAACAGTAATCTGAAAAGTTCTACAAAGGCTAAATGCATGGAATGCGCTGGGTCTAGAACTCAAGCCATGAATTCTTCAGTGGGAAGAGGTGTGGGCAAAGGTATCGTGTCAGGGTGACTTTTGACTTAGACCTTTTAGGAAGAGAAAGCATACACTAGGGAGACAATGGAGAGTAGAGCAGAGCAAGAAAAGACTACAGCCGGGCACAGTAGTGTGTACCTGTAGTCCCAACTGCTTGGGAGGCTGAAGTGGGAGAATTGCTTGAGCCCAGGAGTTCAAGGCTGTAGTTTGCTATGATGATTACACCGTGAATAGCCACTGCACTGCAGCCTGGGCAACATAGCAAGACCCTATCTCTAAATTTTAAAAAATTGCCCATAATATGAAAACGCATAGATGCATACACGCTCTCTTGTGGTTATGTGAATATGTATGAGTATGGGGGAGAGAGAGAAGGGAAGGGAGTGGTATCTTCTGCTGCTACCATACATACTGTCCAAATATTTAAAAAGGGAGTGAGTATCAAAATTGAGAGCACCTTACAAAGCATTTTACTGTTACATTGGTGAAGGAAACAGGCTTAGTTCTGCTTTTCCTTGGTGAAGAACAAGAAGCAGATCCAGAGATATCTATTTTATTAATTCATATTTAATGTTTTATAATCCCCAAAAGACTGTAACACCACAGAAGCTGTAGTGGACCCTGGATATTGTTGTAATCCACCCATTCTTTTTACAGGCTTGATGTAGCATTCTCCAGCACCTGTGACCTTCTGAGGCTTGCTCTTGGGCACTGCAGCTACCTCTTTTGTGCAGAGAACAGGAAGCGCTTGGGAGTTTACTTACCAGCCCCTGCATCCCAGTGCTCCCAGCTAGTAGCCAATGACATGATGGACTGGTGCGCAAGTACAAATGTCAGCTGCTTCTCTATGAAGCAGGACAAACTCAGCACAATTGACACTCCATTAACTCTTCCCTCGGAATCAGGCTCAGTATGAGACCACTTGAAGCCACATCGTTTCCTGGTTTCCACCCCTTCCCCGTCCTGCTTCCCTTGCTCCTAGGAAATCCTTAGTAAATCTTACACTTGGATCCTTAGCTTAGGACCTTTCCAGGAGAATTCAACGTAGGAGAAAAGAGAAATAAAACATTCCATGGCTTCAGCATATGGTGTTCGGCCAAATTTTTTGGCTCAGTGGCCTGCTTTGCCCATAGAACATATCTAGAATATTCTCTGAGGTGAACTGAGTCACAGCATCGTGATCACCCCGAGGCCACATACTTCTTCCTGAGTGCTCCAGTACCTGTTTGCCTATCACCCCCTGCCACCACTGTGCAGCTGTGCCAGCCCAGCCCCGCCACCACCATTGACAAACAAAACATTCCACTGAAAAATTCCATTTTGCCCTAGGCATGGGGCCCTGTAGCCCAGCTTTCACACCCAAATTTAAAAGTGAAAAACTGAGAATTATAACAATAACAATGATCTCAGTAAAAACTATAAGATTAATAGGAACAGCAATTCAACACTCTATCCCCAAACTTGTGCCATAATGACATACTCATGATTTATGTGCTCTCTAATGGCTTATTATGGAGGCAAAATTCAGGTTCCTGGCACTTTTCCCTACTAAACTCGCAAAAATATACTATGGGCCCCTGTGAAACATGTTAAATCAGGACAATATTAACACTACTGCTATAAATTGTAAAATAACTCTCCTAAAAAGTGAAAGTCCATCTAGTATCATTCATTTATGCCTACAATCTACTGAAGATAACTTGTATGCTTTTTAGAACCAGAAAACAAAGAGAAAAAAACTAATGAATAACATATGTCTTTATTTTGATCCTCATCCACCATGGAGAGAGATCTGGAAGGTAATTTTTTTTTTTTTTTTGCTTAGAGTTAGAATAACAGTTGAGTTAGGACAGAAAAGGGGGCCACTGGCAAAGGCTGAATCCTTTCATGATAAATAGAGTTTTTTGCCAATCTGTCCCCTCCCACCAAATAGTTTTCACAATTTCACTGTACTAATTTAAAATTTTCCTTAAGAAAAAAGCAAACTAAAATTTGCTATAAATAGTCATTTAAGAAAGGGCAGCAAAGTGTTTCAAATCTGAGTTAGCAATTTATTGCATGAATCCTATTATAAATTATATGAAGATTATGAATCATGAATTTTAATTATTATTACATGAATTATAGGATGAATATGAATCATATTTCAACATGTCACTTTATTATATAAGACAAACCAATTAAGAAACAATACAACTTAATATTGAATGATACAACTAGGAAGGAGGATTGCAGTGCTAACAATAAAATTAGAGGAAGGCTCTTCAGTGTCTGTAATGCTGGCAAGCATGAGTCTTGACCACTGCAGTGTCAGGGTTAGTGCAATGGTTATGACCACAGTTTTGGAATCAGGAAGTTGCGAGTTTGATTCCCGGCTCCAGCACTGTGAGCTGTGGAGCTACGTGACTTTGAGCAAGTTACTTTGCCTCTGCAAGCCTTATTTTCCAAATCTGTAAAGTGGGGCTAGCAATAACCTTTCATGGGGTCAGGGTATGAGATAAATATACAAAACAAGATGGAGAAACATTTATTCACCAGGATTTCAGGAAATCTAAGGAAGGTAGACCGGCCTGATGGGCTGCTTCTACTCCTCTTCCACTCTCTTTTCCAAGAGGAGCAGTTGAAAGGCTGAGCAACGCTTCACAAAGAATGTCTACTGTGGGGAAGTCAAGAGGGATGGATGCAGGCTTGAAGGAGGAGTGGTGTTAGAAATACTTTTTAAGGAAAACGTATGAGAATATCTCTGTGACTTGGAGGTGGTCAAAAATTTCTCAGAGAGGTCACAGAGAACAATAACCATAAAGCAAAAAATTGATACTTAGACTTCATCAAAATTAAGAACTTATGCTCATTAAGGGATACCATTAAGAAAATGAATGTGCAAGCCATAGACTGGGAAAAACATATCTAACAAAGAACTGTTATCAAGGATTCAATAAAGAACTCAGTGAACAACCTTCAAAAACGGGCAAAAAATTTGAACACTTTATAAAATAAGATATATAAATGTCCAATTAACCCCTACAAATGTACTCAACATCATTAGTCATCAGAGAAATGCAAATTAAAACTACAATAAGATACCATTACAGCACCCACCAGAATGGCTGAAATAAAAGAGCTGGAAGACATAAAATGCTGACAAAGTTATAGAGCAATTGGAGCTCTCATACATATTGGTAGGAATATAAAATGCCACAATCCCTTTGGCAAAAGGTTTGGCAGTTTTTAAAATAAAATTGAACATATACCTACCCTGTAACCTAGCAATTCTACTCCATGGTATCAACACCAGCTCCAAAATGAAATCATATATTCACGAAAAGACTTGTACAAGAATTGTTGCAGCAGCTTTATTTTTAATAGCCCAAAACTGGACATTGTGCATGCATCCATCACCAGGAGAATGGATGAGTAAACTGTGGTACAATGGAATATTACTGATCAATAAAAAGGAAAAGATTACTAATGAATCGACACTGTGGGTGAATCTCAGTAACATGCTGAGAAAAAGCAGCCAGAACACACAGTGTATGATAAGGATTTTGAAAGGTCTGAGATTTTACCCTATTTGTAAGCTAAACAGTTAGGCTGCCACCTTTTTATGAATGTTGGTAGAAGATATGATACTCCCGGGTCAGAGAAAATGACTTTATTACTTACAAGCTGAGGCAGTAGCCAGAGTATCAGAATTTTCTTGAGCTGCTTTTCCAAGTCCAGTTCCTACAGGATGACATCAAGAGGGCAGGTGACACATGTACCGGCAGTGAAGAGGATCCCTAAGCTTAACAAGGCTGCATCTTCTCTTTGCTCTCAAGGGAGATGCTATCTCTGTATTACAAAGCCACTACCTATACAACAGCTTTGAAAAGAGAGCTTGGAACAAAGGTTGTACATGCCTCTGCTAGCAAGATGAGCAGAAATGTGAGCAATCCATGGAGAACTGTATCCCAACACCGTATAATTCCACTTACATGAAATTATACAGGCAGCAAAGTCATTTATGGTAGGAAAAAAATAGAACAGTATTTTCCTTTGGTAGTGATTGGAAGAGGTAGTGGTGGCAGGGAACTTTCTGATAGGCTTTGGGTTATATAGATGTACACATTTGTCAAAACTCAGTGAGCACAGACTTAAGATTGCATTGCAATTTAAATAAATTTTACATCACAAGAAAAAATGTAAACAAATATTGAACCCTAGTTAATGATATGCATGCCAAGATATTCAGAGAGGAAGCATACTGTCTGCAATTTACTTTGAAAAGCACCAAAAGTAAGCTGGATTAATGGATTGATAAAGGGATGAACTGATGTACACCTATGCATAAAACAAGTATAGTAAAATGTTAGTGGTAGAATCTAGATGGTGCATATACAGGTGTTCTATGTAAAATTCTTTCAACTTGCTGTTTGAAAATGTTTATGGTTAAAGTGTTGAAGAAATAAAGTCTATAACAGTAAGATGAAAACATATAAGAATATGAAAAGATGGTCTTTGCAAAACTATAAAAGGAAACAAATTGATAGAGATGACTACATAATGATTTTTTGATTTGTATATAGGCAAAATGCATCCACCTACACACACATACACGCACAAAGTGAAAGGATGAATGACACACTGTGGAAACTATTTACAATATGTCAGATAATTGAGTTGTTAAAATTGAGTTCTCAGAAATCAAAAATGAAAAGATTAATACCGTTAGAAAAATGGGAAAGGGTCATGAACAAGCAATTTATAAGAATACAAAATTAATAATGCATTACCAATAAAATGTGCAGCATCACTAGTAATCAAAGAGATGCAAACTACAATATCAATAAGATACCACTTTTGACTATTTACTTGGCAAAGAAATTTTAAATGATCACATCCAGTGTTGGCATGGATAAGGGGCTGACTTAACTGGCCAGACTGCATGAATTTGTATCCTAGCTCCTTCACACAAAAAGCTGAGTGACTTTGGGTAGGGTACTTAACCTCTTGTGTCCTAATGTCCTCATCTATAATATTGGAAAAATAATAGTATCTATTAAGTTAATGCACTACATTTCAATGGTGTATTAGACACAGAAAATAGGGCAATCATCAAATTCTCCACCCCATTCCCCCCAAAAAAACTCAGTATGTAGTTTATTGGGCAGTTCGGAGCCCAGTACCAATAAGGTCTCAATCTTGAACTCAATCACTATAGGACGGTCTCTATTCTATGGTGAAAAGTATATCTCAGGTATTCTTTAGATAAATATGTAGCTAAGTCATAAAAATATTATCTGGTTTTCTATAGAAAGTATATAACTAACTCTAACTAACTCATCTTTTGAGGAGTCTAAGTGTAAAACTGCTGTGTTATTATTATTATTTTCCCCACAAGTAAAACATTTACTAGAGCAAGCAGAAAGGAATGCACATCTTACAGATACCTTCACAAAGTCACATTTCAGTTTTTATTTCTTTTTTCTTTAATAAACAAGATAGAGAAAAAATAATCAAAATAATTTCAGCAAAAGCTTTTTATCTACAAATGCGGCAAGTTAAAAAGATATGTATAATGAAATAGAAGGAAAAGACATTTTAAAAGCTGGTTTTTTAAAGGTCTAAATTTAGCAACATCTCAGAGTGGGAGCAATCCTGGGACTGTTTCCAGGATCACCTTTTCCCCTCCGATCACAGCAGCTCTGGAATCGTCAATGCCTGTTTCTAAAGGTCGCTTCCTCCTACACATCTAGGGCTGGATATATATATACCTGGCTGGGAACCTGAGCATCAACTCCCAGTTAGAATCACAGACATCTTCTCCCTTCCCTGCAAATGCCTGGACATTTTAAAACCACTGCTTTCAATTTTCCCTTTTTCCATCCTTTAGTGACAAATTTCCTGTCACTTTTGATTTTTAAAACTAGTCCACTCCAGATCAAAAAAAAAAAAAAAAATCAGTCTAATACCTGATCCACCACCCCAATGCCCGCCGCAGTCATAGACTAAACTAGGGGCTCACAGGGCTTCCAGCGGGAAGGGGGCTGTGGGCTCCTTCTGAAATTCTTCCCCTCCCGCCCCTATCCAAGCCTAGCTCCTCCAGGTTGGGGTAGGAGGTAAACAGATGGGGCAGAATCTTCTTACATAGGGGTGGCCAGTTGATGGTGGAAGTTGTCTCTGATCTCTGTTCTGGTCCACTTTAGTACTACCTGATGCTGGTGGGAGGCTTAGAGGATTTACAGGCAGATTCTGTAGCTTCTTAGTTAGCTGCCAGGGGAGAGTCCAGCCCCAGTCATGGGGGGCTGACAGGATAATTAGCACTTTTTATTTTGAGCTTTAGGCCTTAACTGTAAATCAGAACACTACGAAAAGTCCCATTTTATATTACATGTGACACGTATATTTTTTTCAGAAATTTGGATAAAAGAGTGTAAGTGGGTCAGTATATATTCTTTATCTAAGTAAGAAGAACCAGATACTCAAAATTCTATATGAGAGGTGGGTTAGTTGTATCTTTATTGCAAGTAAGGGTAAGCAGTATTATTATTAACTCTGAGCAGGGATAAAAATATTGAATCAGACAGACCCTTAGGCCTCCCACCCCTGGTGGCATCAATTGCTGTATTTGTGCTACCTGGCTGATTCAAACATCAGGATCATGTAGGAAATTAAGTGCAGTCAGGTATGGCCTCAGAGAAAAGGAAGGGCTTTCACTGGACCTGACCATTAGACATTAGACCCCCCAGATTTATTTTGGTGACTTTGGCGGGATGTGAAGAAGAGTACGGAGAATGCCCTTTGGTTAGAAATGAACAATTATAGTAAATCTGTGGCTTCAGGCATCATTGACAACAATGGGTGATTTTCCTCTAGTAGCACAATTATTACCTTTTTCATTACTAAGACTTGTTTTATTTTTCCTTTATTTTATTTGGATTGATTCTTTCCAGAGCAATCATATTCACAGTCCTTAAACAGAGTACACTGATTACATCACACTCTCCTTAATTATTCAAGGTCATCATTACAGATCTGATTTGGTGTTTAAGGATTAGTACAGTGACACACGCTAAAGTCTGACATGAGCAGGCTCTTTGGCCCATACACCAAACAACCCCCAAATTCACTGCTTTTGGAATTATTTGTTTGTTAGAGACTTTTCTGAAATTTTCCTTATGAGCAGTCAAGTGACTCTTCACACTGCTGCATGCTGTGTGAAAAGTCTTTGTAATCTGATGCTTATGGTCTTTAAGTTTAGGAACAGATAAACACGCTCATTTGAACCGCATGAAAACTAAGAATAAATAAGTTACGCAATTGGGTCTGAGATGATCTCCAAGAAACAAAGTGCATGATCTTCAATACACGTGACATCAAGGTTTGCTACTCAGGGACCATTTGTGGTTACTTCATGGTTCTTGGTTGTGTTTGGAATGAGTGAGATTACCAGATACCTGAGTTCCAAATAAGTAATGTTTAACCATAGTTACTCAGTAGAAACTATGAGGAGGCATTACTTCTCAGATCACTGAATCATTATTTCAATGAAGATCTATCAGGAGATGAAAATAGATTTCAAAATCTTTGAAAAATGCCTTAATGTCACCAAGGAGTCAGTTACTTACTTACCTGGCCCATATCTTGAAATTAATTTCTAAAGCTATTTATACTATGCAGGCTGTCCCTGGAGCCGCACTTTAAAGGATGCTATTTCCAGCATGAGCTTAGTCGTTCAGGCAGTATCCTGGGGTTTTCAGTTCAAGAAATCAAATTAGTGCAGCTGGGCTGATTACCAAAAGCCATTAGAAGTCTTCGGTTCCCTTTTTAACAGCTCCCTCCTCTCCTGCACTCTTCCTGCCTTGGAACCACTGATGTTCAGCATGAGAGCCTTTTTTTTCTGAATTGCTTTTGGCACAGGCTGCAGGCAGGCAAGCATGCAGTGAGAAGCTCATCCAGAATCAAAGTTATATGACAACATTGATCTTGGCTCCAAAAGTTAAAAGGAGAGTTCCACTTTGGCACAAGACCCTTTCTTCTGACCCATGTCAAGGATACTCACTTATTTGTCAGGGCTTTGGATAGCCTCATTTCAATGTTAAATGTGGATCTCAATAAAAAAATGATCACTAGAGTTTTAGCAAATATATTTTCAGACTTATTAAAAATTACTTTTTGGGTTTTTTTGTTATAATTGAATTATGTCTTCCACCTCAAACTCTTTTTAACTTATAAGTGCTTTTTATTAATTTTTTTTTAAATTTCAGAATATTACAGGGGTACAAATGTTTTGGTTATGTGGATTGATTTTGTACTGCTTGAGTCAAAGTTATAAGTGTGCCCATCACCCAGATGGTGTACATTGTACCCATTAAGTACAATTTCACCCATCCCCTCCCCTGCTCACCTGCACTATTTACGTTGAGTTTTACTTCCATCTGTGCATATGAGTGCTGATCAATTAGTTCCAATTTAATAGTGAGTACATGTGATATTTGTTTTTCCATTCTTCAGATATTTCACTTAGGAGAATGGTCTCCAGTTCCATCCAGATTGTTACAAAAGGTATTAATTCATTTTTATGGCTGAGTAGTACTCCATGGTATATATATATCACATTTTATTAATCCATTCATGAATTGATGTGCATTTGGGTTGATTCCACATTTTTGTGATTGTGAATTGTGCTGTAATAAGCATTTGAGTGCAGGTATCTTTTTGATAAAAGGACTTTTTTTCCTTTGGATAAATACCCAATAGTGGGATTGCTAGGTCAAATGGTGAGTCTACTTTGAGGAACCTCTCCACTATTTTCCACAGAGCTTGTACTAGTTTGCAGTCCCACCAACAGTGTATCAGTATCCTATCTCTCCATATCCACGCTAGCATCTACTGTTTTGGGACTTTTTGATAAGTGCCATTCTCATTGGGGTTAAGTAATACCTCATTGTGGTTTTGATTTGCATCTCTCTAATGACTAGTGACATACAACATTTTTTCATATGTTTATTGGCCATTAGTCTATCTTCTTTTGAAAAGCCTCTGTTCATGTCTTTTGCCCAATTTTTAATGGGGTTGTTTGATTTTTTTTCTTGCTGATTTGCTTGAGTTCTTTGTATTTTCTGCTTATTAGCCCTGTATTGGATGGGTAGCATGAGAACATTTTCTCCCAATCTGTAGGCTGCCTATTTGCTCTATAGATTGTTTCCTTGGCTGTGTTGAAGTTTTATAATTTAATCAAGTCCCGTTTATTTATATTTGCTATTGCTATAATTGCCCTTGGGATCTTCTTCATAAATTCTTTCCCTAGGCCAATATCTAGAACAGTTTTTCCAACATTTTCTTCTCGAATTCTTACGGTTTCATGTCTTAGATTTAGGTCTGTTATCCATCTTGAATTAATTTTTGTGAGTGGTGAGAGATATAGATCCTGTTTCAGTCTTCTACATGTGGCTGTCCAATTTTCCCAGCATAATTTATTGAATAGGGATTCTTTTCACCAGTGTATATTACTGTCTACTTTGTCAAAGATCAGATGGCAATATGTGCATGGTTTTATATCTGGGTTCTCTGTTCTGTTCCATTAGTCTATGTCTCTATTTTTGTGCAAATACTATGCTGTTTTGGTTACTATAGCTTTGTAGCATAGCTTAAAGTCTGGTCAGTGATGTCTCCCCATTCATTTCTTTTGCTTAAGGTTGCTTTGGCTATTCGGGGTTTTATGGTTCCAAACAAAGTGTAGAATTATATTTTCTAGATCTGTGAAAAGTGACTTTGGTATTTTGATGGGGATTGCATTGTATCTGTAGATCACTTTGGGTAGTATGGACATTTTAACATTGTTGATTCTGCTGATCCATGAGCATGATATGTTTTTCCATTTGTTTACATCATCTGCAATTTCCTTCCTCAGTGATTCATAGTTCTCTTTGTAGAGATCTTTTACCTCCTTGGTTAAATATATTCCTAGGTATTTTATTTTGTTTTTAACCATTGTGAAAAGTATTGAGTCTTTCATTTGATTCTCAGCTTGATCATTGTTGGTATATGGAAATGCTACTGATTGGTATACATTGATTTTGTAATTTGAGACTTTGCTGAATTTATTAATCAATTCAAGAAATCTTCTGGTGGAATCTTTGGGGTTTTCTAGATGTAAGATCCTATCATCAGCAAAGAGCAATAGTTCGACCTCCTCTTTCCCCATTTGGGTAAAATTGATTTCCTTCTCTCACTTGATTACTCTGGCTAAGACTTCCAGCACTATGTTGAATAGAAGTGGTGACAGTGGGCAACCTTGTATTGTTCCAATTCTTAGTGGGAATGTTTTAACTTTTCTCCATTCAGTATGATATCGGCTATGGGTTTGTCATATACGGTTTTTATAATTTTCAGGTATGTTCCATCTATGCCTATTTGGTTAAGAAAGCATCATAAAAATGGTGCTGCATCTTGTCAGATGGTTTTTCTGCATCTACTGAGATGACCATATGATCTTTGCTTTTGCTTCTCTTTATGTGGTGCATTACATTTATTGATTTACATATGTTGAACCATCCTTGCATCCTTGGGATGAAGCCCACTTGGTCATGGTGGATTATTTTTTGATGTGCTGCTGAATTAGGTTGGCTAGAATTTTATTCAGGATTTTTGCATCTGTATTCATAAGGGGTATTGGGCTATAGTTTTCTTTTCAGTCCCTTGTGGTTTCTCTCCTGGCTTTAACTTAGTCTATCAAGAGCTAATCAATCAGCTATTAGTGATAGAATCCTTTTTTACTTAAAAAAGGAAAAAAATTTGTCAGTATACTAAAATGTAATTTATGAAGAATATAAACAAGAACCCCAATTTGAGAAAAAAAATGTTTTAAACAATATATGAAAACTGAAGCAGCCATGAATTCAGATTAAAATTGTGGCACTACTTGCTTCGAGAGAGTTCTCAACTCCAGGTGCAATTAGAGTTTCCTGAGGAATGTTTAGAGAATTCTTAAAGATCACTCATGGACAGCCTAAGTTAATTAGTGTGGGGTAAGACACATTTCTTGGTATTTAAAAATATATATTAGAAATTTGAGGATGGGTCATTAATGAGGGAGGAAGAGGGAGAGAGACGAAGAGATCATGAAAGAGAAAGATTGAGAGACAGATGGAGAAAAAAGGCATTGGTTTATTTTTTCTTCCTAACTACTATGTACAGACATTCAGGACCAAGTGTTTCCTTTGCAAACAAAAACTGAAATAAATTAGGTTTGATTGTAGCTAAGAGCATCATATTAAGACCTTGGAAAAACAACCCAAATTGTTGCATTGTAGAATGGATGTTATCTTTAACTACAGCATCACTATGAGAAAGCTTTATAAATTGCAGGGTACAATGGGTTATTTTGATGAGATTATGGGTTCTTTATATTGCTTACTCAGACAAGGATGACAACAGAACACAAGCATGTATGTTTATAGTTTCTATTGAAAGAGACCTTAAAGACAATCAGGGTGAAATCAATGATGATTGCATCTCTGAAATATGTCTTTTTCACAATGAAGTTGGTATGACCTCTTAATTTGAGCTACTATATTTAGATGTCAAGGTAAGCAAGATCCCATCTAGATGTAACCAGTGGTCTATTCTCTAAATGCAGCCTAATTTTCCCTGCTATTCTTCCTACTGGATAATACTCATTTGTTGATCTTGTTGAGTTCCTCAAGTGACAAATACTTGAAAATTCAAGCATGATTGCACGTTATTACAAAGAGCTCTTCATTATTTACCATTGTAAGTTGATTTTAATTTTTTTCACTCACATTTTGCAACAAGAAAAACCTGGTTAAAAGAGTGCTGTGGCAATGTGATGTTTAGTACCAGGGAAAGTAACCATGCATAGGGAATTTTGCAGAGATGACGTCAAAGTTACTGTGTATCTATTGTTTGTTAGTCAACTACAATAAGGAATCTCTTTACAAAAATATTAAATGAAAACACACCATTAAGAAAACCATAGTTTCTCTCTGTTCTTTCTCTACCATAATATACTGTAAGTGCTTTAAGTTCAGCATTCTTCAAAGTGAACTAATTTCCCTTCACTCTAAAACCTTCTGGCTCTTTGTACATTCTTGTCCTCCATTAGCAGCAGCATCTTCCAATCAAATGAGAAAGCCCCCACCACCATGGACTCCTCTCCTTCCTATGCCCACCCCACTCCCCGTTCTGCCAATTTGACCTCCTCATTTCCTCTGGAGTCTATCCCACCTTTTAGCCACTGCACTGGCTTACCTCAGGTCAACATCATTGCTTACCTGGGGAGTTCTCAGAGTCTCCCTAGGAAGCGCTAACCATCTCAACTGCTCAAATGCCTTAGGAATGAGGCAGCTATTACAACAACAACAACAACAACACAGTAGTAAGAACGGAAAACTCTCTGCCCTTGGTCTCACTGTCCTGCCCGCCCACTAGAATCCATATTTCATCATGTTAACAGAGGTATCTTTTGAAAATAAAAATTGAATATATCATTCCTTTGCTTAAGATCTTTCAGTGGGTACCTATTACTTTAAAGATACAGCCTAAATTTTTGAGCATTCTAGCCACTTCACCTTTGCCCAAACCAGATGATTCCATTTTATTCTCCCCAAACAAATCTCTCTCCCACCTCTAAATCTTTGCACACTCTACTCCCTCTTTCTAGAATATCCTTTCCCACTCACTGTCTCTAACCCTAAACTCTGTCCTTACCTAAACTTTTAAGCCTAAACTCACATATTATTACCTAACCAAGCCGTCATTTCTTGGAATGAGTTAGTTGCTCCTTCCTGTCGACAGCCCTGACATTTCGTATAAATCCCCCTTGTAAGTTGTTCATTTGGCAATAACTATTGAGCACAAACTGTGTGTTAGGTACAGTAGCAAATAAGCAAGGTAAGGTCAATGTTCTCATATGCTAATGAGGAGACACAGTTACTAAATGAGCAAAAAGAGCAGTATCTATAGTGATGTAAGGACAGAAATCCAACTGAGATAGATTGAGGAGAGAACAGAGGAGAAAGGGGAGACAATTTAGCACATTTTGAGGTTTTTATTTATTTTCACATCTTTCTTGTCCTCCAGACTGTGACCTACAAAAGAGCAATGACATCTTATTTATTGATGTAAGTGAGGGCAAAGTACAGTGTCTGGCTTATAGTAAGCAATTAATAAATGTTGGATAAAGGAAGAAAGGAAAGAAGGAAGGGAGGGAGGAAGGAAATGAAAAGATGGAACCTCATGCTCAGTTTCTGACACAGCAGCTTTTGGGTAACAGTAAACGGAAGGCAGAAAGCCAAAAAGCTAAAGTTAGCACATCATATACTATAACTATGATGGATTGAAATCTAACTTCTTTTTATACATTGAAGGTCAAAGGGAACTGCAGTCCAAAACCAAGGGTGGGAGTTCAGGGGTAGTTAAAGATTTTATAGATTTTAGAGTCAGATCCAGAGCTGGTACCAGGGCACATGTAATGGTGGACATCCTATTAAGGAAAGTTAAAAACATGAGTGCTGATTATAACATTAGAGTGTGAATAAATCAACAGAGAAATGGAAGCTTATATTGCCTATGCAAAAGTAACATTAATTGCAGTCATTTATGTGAACTGCTGACCACTTATGCTTAATTATCTTGTAGCATAACAATACATTTTATTCATATAACATTACATTTCGAAGATTACCTTTGTTTATTACCTTATCCAACTAATATTTATTTAGTGACTGCCATGTTAAAGACATTCAGCTGGGTTCTGTTAGAGGATATGCAAAAGTTCAGAGAATAGGCCCCTTCCCCTAAGGAGTTACACTCTAATAGAGGAGACAAGATACTTGTATAATAAGATGTCAAATGTGATAGATCTTTATGAGATAAATGATGCCATGGGAGTGGAGGGCCTTACAAAGGAGGTCCCACTGGAGATCAGTCTTGAAGGATGTGATAGGGTTTGGTCAGATGAAGAGGGTGGGAAGAAAGGGTATTATAAAGTGAACAAAGCTCACATGTGGAACAGTGTGGTATGTGTCCAGGAAACTATAAAGAGTACAGTCTGACAGAAAAGTTTATGTAAAGGGGTGAAATAGGAGGTAAGACTGGAAAACTAGACTGGGATGAGATCATGATGGCCAAGTAAAGAATTTATATCATAGTCACTTCCTTATAAATTTCCAGAAAACATCCAACAGATTACATTTGGAATTATCTATACAGTGTTTTCTTAGTCCCAATCATAGCCTCTAGGACTAGAAAGTTCCAACGTGGAAGGATTCCTAAGGTATAGATCATACCTAGGAAATCCATTTAGTTTTCACTAAGTAGTTGCCATCCAGTCTTTTGGTCTCAACATCAAATTGTTACCAACTTGTGCTACATATGGATGGTAGGACCACTTAAAATTCTCATACATTTATAGCCTGTATCTGGATGTCTATTGATTTTTAATTTATAATCATTTTACCTTTCAAAAAAGGCTTTGAGACAGATTCTCACTTATTGTTGGAAGAGAAGGTTTGTCTGTCAATGAGTCATTTTTCTTCACCACTTAATCTGACAGAGTAACCTGCTCTGAGGAGTTACATTCACTTCCTATTTCAAGAGATTCCCTGGCAGCCTCTCATGGTGAGGGATCAGAGTTTCTCTTTGCTCATACCTGAACACCAACAAGGAGATAAGAATTGAACTGAAATACCTTCACTTATAATTTAAAAGGCTAATTAACTGGCCTGTAGTACACTGAAGTTACTCATTTTTCATATTATTTTTGTGCAAATCTCTACCTACAGGTGGAGCCAGTGTTTTAGGAAGTCACTGAAATGCACATAAGTCTGTTGAGATAAATGCTTCCAGAAAGACCCATTATCTACACAACCCTATCACACAAGTTTTGCTAAGTACCTACTTAAGTATTTTTGTCCAAACATGACAAAAATAAGAAAATCCTATATGTTTCATTATTACACGGACTATTTTATTAATTAAAATTTTTCAACAATCAATATGAGAGCCAGTTCTGATTCTCTAAGAACACATCCTTCACAGGAAATAAACACAGGTGATTCTACAGCACCATCTTTTTCTATTCAGCTCTATTTTAAAATATTTATACTTATCTGCAAAGGGCTGAATTTATCAGATGAGTGGGGCCTTAACCCCAGGCTTTTGTAAGGACAATGTTTTCCAACAATGCAATATCATTTTCCCCCCAACACTTCTTTCTCAATCTGTGAAGTTTCTATGCCCACTCAGCAGAGTTGCTTAGAATCCAAATGAGAATCTGAGCACAGACCAGACATATATCTTTTCCCAAGAACTTTAAAACTGGTATATTTATAATGCTTGGACCCAGAGTCAAACATTAGAAATGAAACAATTTTACCCAGCTCAACTCCTTCATTTTTTACAATCCTTTTTTAAAACTGTAGATTATAACAGATTTAGAAAAGTAAACTAACTAAAGATGTAAAATTCAATTATTTATAACAAAGTGAACAGCATGTAACCATTTCCCAGGCTAAGAAACAGAACATTGAAAGCACCAAAGAAGAACCCTTTATGCCCTCTCCAAACCCTACCTTCTACCTCCAAATATAACCATCTCCTTAGTTTTCTCTGTAGTTTGGCCACCACAGAATGCATCCCTAAACTCTATTAACTTGTTTTACCTCATTGATTTTTTAACTTTATATAAATGGAATCATATAGCATTTTTGTGTGTATCTTGCTTTTTTCATTCTACATAATGTTTGTGAGACTCATTTTATGTAGCTCTAGTGTATTCATTTCCATTGCGGAATAGTATTCCATTGTATTAATATACCAAAGTTAATTATCCATTTTAGTGTTAATGAAAATTTAGCTTTTTTTCTAGTTTGCAACTATTAAAAATAGTTGGGAGTTCGATAGGGATGTCACAGAATCTATCAATCAGTTTGGAGAGAATTCACATCTTTACATTATTGAATTTTCTAATCTATGAACATAGTATATCTCTTTATTTCTGTTCCATTTAATTTCTCTCAACAATATTTTGTAGTTTTTCTGGATAGAGGTCTTACACATAATTTGTTAGATTTATTCTTAGCTATTTGATTTTTAATGCTATTGTAGATGGTAATTAATTTTTTTATTTTCTACTTGTTACTGATATGTAGAATTGCAAATACCTAATTGTATATTTCTAATATAGCAGCCTTGATAAACTCTCACATTAATTTCAAATTTCTCTGTAAGTTCTTTTGAATTTTCTAGGTACAAAATAATATTGATATGTGGAAATAATGAAGATTTAATTTTTTCCTTTACAATCCTTATACTTTTTATTTGCTTTTCTTTTCTCACTGGGGCTAGCCAGAACTCAGAACCTAGAGGGAGTGGGGAGGATTTCCCTCAGTTGGGGCTGGTCTAAATGCTGCTTCCATGGGCACAGGCAGAATTCTGCCCTATGCTGTGTTCCCCTGTGCCAGGGTGGCCCTGAATTTCAATGTGAAGCCCCATAATCACTTCACTGTCCCCCTCCTGGGCATACAGAGTCTCTCTCCACTTGGTGTGCTGGTGGGAGCACTGCCAGGAGGAAGGGCAGGTGTGACTTAGGCAATGCAAGACTTTCTTTTCTGCCCTCTTCAGTGCTTCTTTCCTTGATATAATGTTAAAACCAGGTATTATGATTGCTCACCTGATTTTTTTCTTCCTCTGAAGGTACTTATTTGTGCGGATAGTTGTTGATTTTGGTGTTCATGAGGACAAGTAGTGGGTGTTTCTATTCAGCCATCTTGTTCTACTGCCTCCTCAAATTTCATTTCTTTTTTTTTTATTTCAGCATATTATGGGAGTACAAATGTTTAGGTTGTGTGTGTTGTCTTTCCCCCCTTCCCCCTCAGAGTCAGAGCTTCAAGCGTGTCTATCCCCCAGATGGTGCACATTGCAATCATTATGTATGTATATACCCATCCCCTCGTCCCCCCTCCCATTTGCCTGATGCCAGATAAATATATGTGTGCACTTAGGTGTTGATCAGTGAAACCAATTTTCTGGTGAGCACATGTGGTGCTTGTTTTTCCATTCTTGGAATACTTTACTTAGTAGAATGGGTTCCAGCTCTATCCAGGAAAATACAAGAGGTATTATATCACTGTTGTTTCTTATAGCTGAATAGTACTTCATGGTATACATATACCACATTTTATTAATCCACTCGTGTATTGATGGGCACTTGGGTTGTTTCCACAACTTTGCAATTGTGAATTGTGCTGCTATAAACATTCGAGTGCAAGTGTATTTTTAATGAGTGTCTTTTGTTCTTTTGGGTAGATGCCCAGTAATGGGATTGCTGGATCAAATGGTAGATCTACTTGTATTGCTTTAAGGTATCTCCATATTGCTTGCCACAGAGGTTGCACTAGTTTGCAGTCCCACCAGCAATGTAGGAGTGTTCCTATCTCTCTGCATGCACACCAACATTTATTGTTTTGGGACTTTTTAATAAAGGCCATTCTCACTGGAGATAAGTGATATCTCATTGTAGTTTTGATTTGCATTTCCCTGATGATTAGAAATGTTGAGCATTTTTTCATATGTTTGCTGGCCATTATTCTGTCTTCTTTGGAAAGTTTCTGTTCATGTCCTTTGCCCCCTTTTTGATAGGGTTGTTTGATTTTTCCTTGCTGGTTTTCCTGAGTTCTAAATAGATTCTAGTTATCAGCCCTTTATCAGATGTGTAGCTTGAGAAAATTTTCTCCCATTCTATAGGTTGTCTGTTTGCTCTTGTGACAGTTTTTTGGGCTGTGCAGAAGCTTTTTAATTTGCTTAGGTCCCATTTATTTATTTATTTATTTATTTATTTTTTTTTTTTTCTTTTTTATTGGGGGAAAACTACAAAGCATTAACAGTATAATGTTTACAGTCACAATTTATGGTGAGCTGATTTCCCAAAATATATTACCACTCAAGTTGACTTATCTTGTTACATTTAAAAA
>CAUYRT010004378.1:0-53950 GCA_963574885.1 Lepilemur ruficaudatus
TAATTGAAATTACTACACTGAATGTTTATTGGTACCGAGCACTTTTGTATACACAATACTCAATACCACACACAGTAGGTAAATGAAGCAGACATACTTTTCCCTATTTCTATCACTAAGTACAACTAAAAACCTTAGATACTATATATAAAACAAACATAAGAAGGCTGGGCGCGGTGGCTCACGCCTGTAATCCTAGCACTCTGGGAGGCTGAGGCGGGTGGATAGCTCAAGGTCAGGAGTTCAGGACCAGCCTGAGCAAGAGCAAGACCCCGTCTCTACTATAAATAGAAAGAAATTAATTGGACAACTAAAAATATACGTAAAAAATTATCCGGGCATGGTGGCGCATGCCTGTAGTCACAGCTACTCGGGAGGCTGAGGCAGAAGGATTGCTTGAGCCCAAGAGTTTGAGGTTGCTGTGAGCTAGGCTGATGCCACGGCACTCTACAACCCGGGCAACAGAGTGAGACTGTCTCAAAAAACAAACAAACAAACAAACATAAGAATAAACTAAAAGATGAAGAGAAGAAGGCAGACTTGCTAGGGACTCAGGCACCTGAGGTGCCTCATATATCTTAGACTTGGAGCTAAAGAAGTCAGCAAGGCAGAAATACCAACAGGTGTAGAAAAAATTCCCCCCCAAAATCTCCTCTCTCTCTAGCCAAAGGACCAAGAGAAGGGCAGCCCAGCAAGACATGAAACCTCTAAACAATAAATGTTCTACTCTAGCCAAACACCACAGAAAAAACTGTAGTCCAATCCTGACTCAAAGTAGCAAAGGCTGAGTGGGAATCTAGACTTCCACCCTCGATAGGCTGTCATAAGGCCAGGTAATATTTGTTAGGGTGGTGTCAAAGAAAGCCAAGCAGAAAGTTGATAGATTTAGACCCAATGACTATTATTAACAAGGTACTCTACCTCTGCAGAGTAAGTGGAACCGCACGGGAAGTTGGAACTCCTGTCCCCTCCCCTCCTGGGAGTAATGAGAGGTACCTTCCTATAGTGAGTGTCAACAGAGGTTGAGAAGAGAACTTGGACTTCTACCTCTACTTGGAAGTATTAAGGTTGGGCTCCACCTTCCCCGACTGAAGCAGTGTCAGAGTAATATGAATAAAGCATAAGGTTTAAATAAGATCCAGAGTATCAAAATACAAAAATATCCAGGTTTTAACAGAAAACCACACTCATTATACCAAGAATAAGGAAGATCTCAAATAATCAACAGATGCCAATTCTAACAGATGTTAGAATTATCTGATAACGATTTTAATACACCATCATAAAAATGCTTCAATGAGCAGCAGTTACAAAGATGCTTGAAGCAAATGAAAAAATGGAAAGCCTCAACAAAGAAATGAAAAGTCTCAGCAAAGAAACAGAAGATGTAAAGAAAAACCAAATGGAAATTTTAGAACTGAAAAATACAATAACAAAATTAAAAGTTCAGCAGTGGGCTCAAAGCAGAATAAAGAGGACAGTGGAAAAGGTTCAGTGAACTGGAACACAGAACAGTAGCAATGACTCAATATGAACAACACAGATAAAATAGACCAAAAAAAAAAAAAAAAAAAAAAAGGATCAGAACCCAAGGAACCTATGGGACTATAACAAAAGATCTAACATTTATATCCTCGGATTCCTGGAAGGAGAGGAGAAAGAGAGCAGGACTGAAAACGTACTTGAAGAAATAAAAGCTGAAAACTTCTCAAATGTGGCAAGGCAGATAAACCTACAGATTCAATAAGTTTAGTAAACCCCAAACAGGATAAACCCAAAGTAATCCACACCAAGATACATCACAAATGTCTAAAAACAAAGAGAAAAATAATCATGAAAGCATCTAGAAGACAATGGCATCTTACTTCCCAGGGAAAAACAGTTTGAATGACAATGGATTTTTCATCAGAAACACGTGAGGCCAGAAGGAAAAGACATAATGTTTTTCAGGTGCTTAAAGAACTGTCAAGTCAGCATTCTATATCTAGTGGAAAACCACCTCCAGAATAAAAGGGGAAACTGAGACATTCTCAGGTGAAGAGGAAAAAAAAAAAAACAGAACTTTTCACCAGCAGACCTACCCTGAAAGAATGGCTAAAGGAAGTTCTTTAAACAGAAGGGAAATGAAAAAAAGAGGAAGCTTAAAACATCAGCAAGGAAGGAAAGTACACTATAAACAAAATGTAAGTGAATTAAATAGGCTTTCTTTTTCCCTCTGAGCTTTCTGAATTAGATTTGATGATTGCAGCAAAAATTATAGCTGACATAGAGAAAATAATTATATTATACACAGAGGAGGGTGAAGGGACATAGAGGGAGGTAAGATTTCTATACCTCAGACTAGTAAAATGATGACCAATAGATTTCATTTAGATTGTAAAATGATACCAACAGACTGTTGTATGTATGGAGTAATACCTAGAGGCAACACTAAAAAGGCTGTATAGAGAGATACTCAAAACACTACAGATAAATAAAAACAGAATGCTAATTTTTTTTTAAGAGATGAGTTCTTGCTATGATGCCCAGGCTGTTCTCAAACCCCAGGCCTCAAGTGATCCTTCCATCTCAGCCTCCTGAAGTGTTGGGATTACAGGAGTAAGCCACCAAGCCCAGCCATGTCTCAGAGAGTTTTTGAAACTAGTGTTATCCTGATACCAAAACTAGACAAAAACAATACAAACAAAGAAATCCACAGGCCAATATCCCTCATGAACAGAAATGCAAAAATCCTAACAATAGACAGAAAAACTGTTAACAAAATATTAGCAAACAGAATTCAGCAATATATAGAAAGACCTGCACATTATGACCAACTAGGATTCACTGCACAGATTCAAGTTTGTTTCAATATTCAAAACTCAATCAAAGCAAACCACGATATTAATAAGCTTAAGAGGAAACATTACATGATCATATAGAACAATCACTGGAAAAATTCAGCATTCATTCACGATAAAGACTCTCCAAAAAATAGAGGGGGAACTTCCTCATTTGATAAAAAGCAACTACTAAAAACCTACAGCTAACATTAGACTTAATGCTGAAAGACTAAATAATTTCCCCCTAAGATTTGGACCAAGGCAAGGATTTCCACCCTCAACACTCTTAGTACTGGAAGATGTAGCCAGTGAAATAAGGCAAGAAAAAAAAAAAGGCATATAGATAGGAAGAAATAAAACTATCCCTATTTGCAAATGATAGACTGTCTACACATAAAATCTCAAAGAACCCCCTCTTCCCCCAAATCTTATAAGTGAGTTCAGCAAGATCACAAGATGTAAGATAAACATACAGAAATCAACTGCATTTTCATATCTTAGCATGAACATAGGGACACTGAAATTAAGAATACATTTACAATTGCTAATAAAAAAAGAAATTCTTATATGGGAATATAACAAAACATGAAAACATGCATAGGATTTGTATGCTGAAAATCATACAAGGCTGCTGAAAGAAATCAAGGAAGACAAAAATAAATGCAAAATAAATTCATGGACTAGAAGACTCAACATAGTAAAGCTGTCATTTCTTGCCAAATTGATACCGAGGCTTAATGCAATTCTTATCAATATCCCAGAAATTTTTTTTTAAAACATAAGAAAGATTATTCTAAAATTGAAAGGCAAAGGAAGCAGAATAGCTAAACACTTTGAAAAGAAGGATAAAATGGAGGAATTAGTCCCCACCATATTTCAAGACTTATATAACCATAGTTATCAAGATTATGTGGTATTGGCAGAGGGATGGAACATGAAACAGACCAGAACAAACAACCTAGAAACAGACCAACACAAATATGTCCAACTGAATTTTGACAAAGGTGAAAAAGCAATGCAATGGAAGAAAGATGGCCTTGCCAACAACAACAAAAGCAGCTCAATCTGATTCTTATATAAAAATTAACTCAAAGTGGATCACAGACTTAAAAGGAAAAATGTAAAACTATAAAATGTCTAGGAAGAAAACAGGAGAGAATCTTTGGGATGTAGAACTAGGCAGAGAGTTCTCAGACTTGACAACAAAAAGTACAATCTACGAAAGGAAAAACAAACTAGACTTCATCAAAATTAAAAACTTTTGCCTGTTTGGTAGGTGGAAAGACAAGCTACAGACTAGAGGAAAATATCTGCAAACCACATATGCAGCAGGGGACTAGTATCTTGAGCATATAAGAAACTCTCAAAACTCAACAGCAATAAAAAAAAAATCCTATATAGAAAATGCTCAAAAGTCTTGAAGAAACATTTGACCAAAGAGGATATACAGATGGCAAACAATCATATGAAAAGATTATATCATTAGGGAAATGTAAATTACAACTAATGGGTGAGTGGTTAGATAAACGAATTGTGGTACATCCATGCCATGAAATACTTCTAGCAATAAGAAAGTATGAACTATTGATATATACAACTTGGATGAATCTCCAGTTTATTATGCTGAATAAAAAAAAATTCCAAAAAGTACTGCATGAATCCATTTATATAACACTCATGAAATGACAAAATTACAAAAGTAGAGAACAGATTAGTGGTTGTCATGGGTTAAGGATGTGGTAGTGGTGGGATGCTGGTGGGTATGACTATAAAAGGGCAACATAAGTGATTCTATAATGATGGAAATGTTCTTTGACTGTATCATTGTTAATACCCTAGTTGTGACATTGTACTACAGTTTTGTAAGACACTATCTAAGGAAAACTGAATAAAGGGTACACAGATCTCCCTTTACTTTTTCTTTCTTTTTTTTTTTTTTTTTTGAGACAGAGTCTCACTTTGTTGCCCGGGCTAGAGTGCGTGCCGTGGCGTCACCCTAGCTCACAGCAACCTCAAACTCCTGGGCTCAAGCAATCCTTCTGCCTCAGCCTCCCGAGTAGCTGGGACTACAGGCATGCACCACCATGCCTGGCTCATTTTTTCTATATATATCTTAAGTTGTCCAATTAATTTCTTTCTATTTATAGTAGAGACGGGGTCTCGCTCTCGATCAAGTTGGTTTCCAACTCCTGACCTTGAGTGATCCGCCCGCCTCGGCCTCCCAGAGTGCTAGGATTACAGGCGTGAGCCACCGCGCCCGGCCTCCCTTTGCTATTTCTTATACCTAGATGTGCATCTACAGTTACCTCACAATAAAATGTTTAATTTAAAAAAGAAAAGCTCAGGGCGGGGCGCGCTCACGCCTGTAATCCTAGCACTCTGGGAGACCGAGGCGGGCGGATCGCTCCAGGTCAGGAGTTCGAAACCAGCCTGAGCAAGAGCGAGACCCCATCTCTACTAAAAAATAGAAAGAAATGAATTGGCCAACTAAAAATATATAGAAAAAATAAGCCGGGCATGGTGGCGCATGCCTGTAGTCCCAGCTACTCAGGAGGCTGAGGCAGGAGGATTGCCTGAGCCCAGGAGTGTGAGGTTGCTGTGAGGTAGGCTGACGCCACGGCACTCTAGCACGGGCAACAGAGTGAGACTCTGTCTCAAAAAAAAAAAAAAAAAAAAAGCTCAGGCCATGGGACAAAGCTAGATGACTTTGGGCAAGTCACTTCCCTTTTCATAGGGATAAAAGGATTAGGAGATCAATGGTCTAAGCATAGTACCTGGCACAGAGTAAGTGCTCAATAGATGGTTATTAAAATGATAATTAGTTGGCCTTGGTGGTTGGAGCCCATAGTCTCAGCTACCTGGCAGGCTAAGGTAGGAGGATTACTTGAGCCCAGGAGTTCATTACTAATCAGTTAGCAATGATTGTGCCACTGTATACCAGCCTGGGTGAGAGAGTGAGACCCCTCCCCTCTAAAATTAATAAATTCAATAAAATGATAATTAATCTTATGAGTCATGCCAGTAGGATAGAAAAAGTATATAGCAAAAGATATTAAATATTTAGATAATAGCACTAGTGGATTTTAGTGAAAGACTGGATGTGGGAGAGTGGATGATGGGGTCAAAAATGATTCCCAAATTTCTCATTTGAGCAAGTGGGTGGTTAGTGGCAGTATGTACTGAGCAGATGTGGGGTGGAGAAGTGAGGAATGAAGAAGTGTTTTGGGTGTGGTAAGTTTGTGTTGACCAGGAAACATTCAAATAAAGATGCCCAATTAACAGTTGTATATACAAGTCTGGAGTTCAGAACAGAACTCTGGGATGGAAAGTTAAAATGATCATGAACAGCATGCAAATGATAACTGAAGCCAGGAGAATGGACAAGTTTGCCAATGGGGAGAAACCATACAGCCAGTGTGACTATAAAGGTGCTTCAACCTTTAAGGACTGAGTAAAGGAAGTCAGTCTAGCAAAGGAGATTTAGAGTGGCCAGAAAAGGAGAAAAACCAGGCATTTATGGTGTCAGCTAAGGTAAGAGGAAGGTGTTCGAAAAGGGTGTGAGTGGTCAGCTATAACCAAGCAGTAAAGAGATTGATTAAAATGAGTTAAAAAAAAAATCAACCTCTGAATTTAGTGGCCTGGGTGTCACTGGTGCCTTTGTGAGAATAGCTTTGGTAAAATTACAAAGTAGGCTTCGATTGGAGCAGACTGAGGAGAAGGTGGGAGAAATGAAGACAGTATAAACAACCATCAACGAGTTTAGTCCTGAAGAAAAGGAGAAAGCACAGTGAGTAGAAGAGGGTGTGATACTGAGCGAGAATTTTGTTAAAGGGCCATACCACCCTGAAAGTGCCCAATCTCATCTGATCTCGGAAGGAATATGTTTAAATAATAGTAGAAAGGAAATCAGTAGAGGGGAAGAACTTGAAGATTTATGACAGAGTAAGAATTCTGAGTAGGTAGGTAGAAGATATGATCCAAAGCACAAGTAACAGGATTAGCTCATATAGAAGGGGCATTTCATCTACTCCAAGAAGAGGGAAAAAGGAAAGGAACCATGCAGATACAGTAAAATTTGGAAGTGTGGTCACAGTACACGCAGATAGCTACTCCTTGATTATTTCAATTTTCGTGAAGGAGAAGGCAAGGTCATGTGCTAAGACTGAAGGGCTGGATTAAGTTTTATTCCCAGCACCTAATCCACTGCCCAGGACACAGATATTTAATCATTATATTTATTTAATAAAGTGAAAATAAACAATTACTGTTTCCTTAATGCAGTTGCTCATTACAATAAATACACAAGTTTCTTAAAGTTAGCCACCAGGGGGCAGTGTTGCTGCCAATCTTCTTTTTCCCTAAATATTTTAACCCAGTGAAAATAGAAATCTACAATGCTGTGTATGTCATAAAATGCTTTTCTTCCCAAGAAAGCTCTGTTTGAGCTTTATATGCGTGCATGTGTGCACACGAACAGACACACGGGGCATGCGCACACATGACACACGAACTTAAGCATGATGGAAGGGTTGTCCTTCCTGACTGCCTCCCACTGCAACCATATCATGGGCAATACTCAGCATTTGCCAGAGTCATTTTTTGTAATTTCTCCAGGGTACACAGCAAATAATGGATAAATCTTTTATAACTTCTTATAATTAATTAGACAAGGCTGATGAGAAAAACCCCCAAAATTAATTGCTGATACTGCCATTGCTACTTCCACGTTCCTTTTCCCTCCTATACCTACCCCTCTCCCAAAATTAAATGAGAAGTTTCTAAAAGTAGTTTTAAATAGCTATGATCTATTTCATAAACTACTTCTTTCCCTTACCTCAGATGCTTGCTGCATTCTTACAGTGAAGATTTATCCGTCTATAATACCACATACCTATGATGTATACCAGAAGCAGCAGCTATTTGGGGGTAAATGTATAGCAATGGGGCTGGGAAATACTTCTTTCCAAGTTTGATTCTAATGAACATGGGCCTCTAACAAACTGAGCAACCTTGAAGAGTTCTAACTTACAACAGAGCGAAGAAATTCTCAATACTCAAAAAGGAAAGATATAAAGGTAGGCTGTTTCCCAGAAGTTTAGGATTACATACATCAGCTCAGTTTCAACCAGGGGAACTGAACTTCCACAGTCACAGAGGCTTCCAGTGATACCAGTGGAACACATCACATCCTAGCCTAAGAAAAGCTGTTGCCAGTCTGTTCAGGCACCTTGTGGCCTGGAGCTGCATGGAAGATGGGAAAGAGAGGCTGAGGTCATCATATGGCTCTAGGTTGTCCATCATTCAAATGGGTGAAAAAGGTGCTTGACCCCAAAGCTTCCAAACTTAGTTGTTTTGAACTAAAGTTGTTTGTGAACAAAAATACCCAAGAAATGGGTCATAAAGAGACTCTGAGTGATAGAATGAAAGTAGTGATCAGTCCAATGTAGATACAGTATCAAATTGTTTGCAAACTGTTTCAAAAAAAAAATCCCAAGGTTGTTTAGGGTAGTGTTATAATTTGAATACGAAGGGTCACAGTTTTTACTGGACTTTCTATTCCACTAGCTGGTATGGTATCCACTCTTATAGACAGTTTTTGGATGCTCTTTGAGAAAGTGTTTTTTAAAATACTTATGAAAATGTTAATAGCAAATTACTCTTCCTTGATTCTACTTTTTTTAAAAAATCAATCTTCCTAATGTGCTGACACAACCCTGAAGAGGAAAAAGTTTCTTTCTTAGTAATTACACTTTGATTACATAGACACCCCTAAAAATGAGCTTCAAAACCGAGATGAACAATTCCCTGCCTCATCCCTACTATAAATCTACGTCCACTTTCAAAAGTCATGTGCTAAATCCTTAGATTTTTCCCAATGATCTAAGTAAGAGCCTGATTTCATTGACACACACACATTTGCAATCCCCAACAACAACACTTCCTTTGAAAAACAGAATGTCACTTCCTCAGTCCAGAGGCCAGAAGTCCCTTGATTCTGATCTGGGGAGCCAAGACAGGAAACTCTGGTAAGCTTCTGCCTCTCCCCCCATGGACAGCCACTGGTGCAGCTGACAGAGGGCAGGGTCTATTCCGAGCTCCCTTGATGCACTACAGCTGGAAGGCAACGGTCCTTTCCAGGCTGTGGGAGTGCACCCGGGGAGTCCGGCACAAGTCAGTTTAACAAGGGCATTTCTTAGGAAGTGAAGAGGGAGAAGATGGGAGGCCGTGACACCTTTTAGCAATCCTTACTTCCATTTTCAAACTCCTACGACTACCCCAGGGCCATTTCAGCCAGATCTCGGTAACTGGGCACCATATTGTACTTTGACCTCATCGGGCAGGGCATCCTCTGGTAAGAGGGAAAAAGAAGAAAGAAAAAAAAAAAAAAGCCAGAACTCCATCGCTCAGCGCCAGACTGTACCACCTTCCCCGATACTGCCAGTTTCTCACCTAGAGGGAAGAGGCTGTACCAGCAATTTCAGTAAACACTGTCGGTTAGCAACACCTGGCAACTGAAAACCTTGATCTCTCCCGACCCCAAAACACCAAGGAGCTAGCTGCACGATACAAAACCCGAGCCAGTGACAGCGGACCAAACTGCAGTGTCACCATCGTGGGGGGAGGGGAAGGGGTGTGTGAGAGACATACAGAATAAAGGGAAAGACGGGGGACAAACAAATGAGTCACTTAATACAAGGGCTGCACATGCCGCTGACGCTGGCCGTGATGCAGCCGCTGTGGACTGGAAGGAGGCAGGCGGCTACCCGGGAGGGGCGGGCAGAGAAAGGGAAGGGAAGAGGGTGTGAGGCGCCTCGCCCTTTGTGGGGCTGGGCGGCGCGGCCCCGCAGCCTACGCCCCCCTTTCCCGCCCACTCCCCCTACCCTGCAGGATGAAGCCGCTCAGGGTTACTATGGTCCCCCAGCCCGGGTAATCAACTCTCTCGGTCTCCGAAAACAATCAATAGAAACTTCCATACTATATTTAGTTTATAGGCAGGCTGGCTTGGCTGGCTGGGGAGGCGCCGCCGGCGCGCCCGCCTCGCGGAGCAGGAGCCGCAGCTCAACCTGCCGCCCCGTCCGCCCCGCCTCTCGGCGGCGCACCTGTGACAGGTGTGCAGGTGCCCCACACACCCCAGAGCAGCGGGGCGTGGCGGCCGCGCCTCGCCCCCGGAGGCCCCGGGACCCGCTCTCCGCACCCGGGGCCCCTCCCAGAGCCCCCGGCCCCTGGGCAGGCCTCCGGGCGTCCCCCGCCCGCCCCTCGGCGGCCGCGCCCGCTCGCCGCTGGCACTCACGTAGCGCCTCAACTTCTTCTCCGGGGGCGATTTCCTCAGCCAGCCGGTGCACACCACGTCGCCGCCGCCGCTCATGCTGCCGGCCGACTGGAGCCCGCCGCCGCGTCGCGCGGACAAGGGCGCGGGCCGCTGGGTCAGCCGGCCGCGGTGCGCAGCTCGCGGGGGAGGGGAGGGGCCGGGCGGCCGCGGCGGGGCGAGGACTAGGCGGCCCCGCGCGCGCCCGCTCTCGCCCGCGCGCGCACACGCGCACTCCCAGCCCCGCCGCGCCGGGGGCGCCCCAGCAGGAAGGCCGGCGCGCTCGCCACGCCCCCGGGAGCGCCCGCACGGACGCGAACGCGGCCGTCGGGCTCCGGACCCCAGAGGCCCGGGCCGGTGAGCACGCAGAGAGCGGCGGCCGGCCGCGCCCCGGGGTCCCGCTTTCCCCCGAAGCCTCAGGCAGCAGGCGCGGGAGGGAGGCCGCGCCCCTGGTGGTGGTGGGGGGTGTGCGCGAAGGGAAGGGACTGCGCGCCCTGGATCGCGGATCGATCTTTCACCGAGGGTGGGCAGGAAAGGGATCTGAGGGCTGCTCGCGTCTCCTATCCATTCCCAGAGTTTCAGGTTTCAGTGGGTCAGGTTCTGGCTGAAATAAGTGACCCCCTTCTCAGCAAGTTTCTTGAACTCTCGCACCCTCTTGGCGGCAGTAGGAAAGAAGGAAACGGACCTACTACGTGCCCCTTTGCGTGCATTGTTTACAGGATAGTCTTCACAAATCTACAAACGGGGTGGGCGGTATTATTCTCATTTTACAGATAGCCTAAGGTCCCACAGCTAGGACAATGCAGAACCAAGTTTCTAATTCAGGTGCGTGGGGGAGGGGAGCACTGCTCCTCCGCTGTTCAAATGAGGGAATTGTTTTAACGTCTGCAGATCTACGTGGGGGCCTTTTATTGCCGGGAAACAAAGTCCAGCTGGCTCCCTCCCACACTGCCTCTGGTAAATCAGAATTAAGAAGAAAAGTCCTATGATTTGCAGAGTGGAGGAAGCAAAAATTAGTCAGTGTATTTCGTAGTGAATTGGAAGGCAAGGTGGTGTAGGAAAACAAGAAATGGGGGTTAAAATTCCCCCCGAGTTCCAACTCATTGACATAGGCTATGAGACCTTTCATATGTAAAGTGGAATATAATGACAGTCTCTCACTGTGGTGATGTTTAACAGATAAAAGTACCTGGAAGCTCACAACTCCTGCATGAATTGGAGAAGCAGCATCTTGCACTGCCCTATACAATGTTAGACTAAGGCTATTTTGTTCATTTCCCTGTCTCAGTGCAGTTAAGCTACTTGTTTCAAGCAGTTGAACATCCTTTGGTCCAACAGATTTGGTTGGGTTGGGGAAAGATCACCCATTTCAATCGGTTTGTAAAAGCTAATCCCTTACCATGTGCTTAGTTCTTCTAGGCATCCTGGACCTTTAGAGATCAATCCCCTGGACCCAACATGTCACTGACTTTCTTCAATATCCATTGTGTTGCTGGATGGAAAGTAAAGCCAGACTGTCAGGCTGCAGCTGGGACCAGAGCCCCCTTAACGTTCCGATTTAGGGATCTTTAAGTCAGAAAGGGCCACCGCCAAAATTATGGCCATTTTAACTTCTGGCTTTAAGTACCTTAAATCCCTGTGAGACATAAATATCAAAATACTTAAAAGTATGCCAAATCAATCAGGAGGCGGTGACTCCCAACCAAAATAAAGCAGTCCTCTGACTTCATTCACCTCTGAGTCATGATGCCAAGTCTCAGGGATTGCAGAGTTGGAGAAATCTGCATGGTTCAGCTGCAGCTGAGATTCGTGGTGCAAGTCAGGCAGACATGTGCCCCATCTTTCCCTAGAAGAGTAGTTTTCTTTTGTGTATTCTTTGATAGTTATATGATTCAAGACACAGACTGGGAGACTATTCAGCAATAATTGGGGGTTAGGTCACATTCTGTCAAAAACTATTTAGGGTCTTATTTTGTTTAGCAAAAGACCTTGTGTTGTTATTTAAAATTCCATGTGGAAACAGAAAAGTTTGATGTTTTGTGGTCAAGCAGGAGGCCTTGCAATAGGACAGTCAGAGTATCAGCTTTCAGAAATCTCTGCACATCCCAACCTTCCACAAAGGTTAGAGATAGTGGCTCTTCTCTGTGTTTTTCAGCCCTACTCACACCCTACGTTTCTCTTGCGAGGCTGCACGTAAGAAATGGGACTGCTCTGTACCTGGGAGTGGATCAGTCTCCTGAGCCTGAGAGGCGTGCCAGGTCTGGAAACAGCCCTCAGACAAAACGTTCCTGTTGGGGCCTTTACTAAAGCCTCTCCAATCCCTGCTGTTTGTTTTTTGTTTTTTTTTAATGCTCCCTGGTTTTCACTGGGGAAAATTGGAAAACAAATTATTTGAATGATTTATTTAAACAAAGATAGGCGCCATCTATTGGAACCAGTTGGAGTGACAGCCCTTCCCTCAGCCCTGTGAGGTCATGCATCACTAGCCTTTAATTTAGGCAATTTTGTTTAAAGACCACTGGTATTTCCTGAGAGAATTAATGACTGGCTCCAAGAGCGCTTTGGACCATTAATTCTATATTCTCATTAAATTCCCAGGAAATGACCGTCTTATGGGGAGGGAGCATTGCAGACATTAGAGAGATGCATACTGGGAGAAAAGCATGGGTACCACTTTTATCCCTGCTCCCGTCTCCCCACTGCCCATAAAGGCTGGGGTTCTGAAGGGTACGCTGTGGCTTTGAATGTCGTCAGTGACAGCCTGCATCCGTGCCTGTCTGGGAGTTGAGGTTTTGTGGCCAGTGGCAGGTGCATGGCTGGTGGAATGCTCCCAGAAACGGGTTGAAGGGCTGGAAGGAGAGCTGTACTCAACTGAACACCAGGCCGGAGTGATTAATATCACGTATGCCAGGCCTGACATCAGTGATTGGACTGGAGGTGGGGATGGATGTTTGTGTCCTAGCCCTTATGCCTTTTCTCCCCTTCAGTTGACAGGTTAATTTCAGCTGCCTGCCAAGGTCAGTGACCAGCTGAGCCAACTCAGCTAGTGACTTCCAGGACACTCATCTCTCAGGAACACTGAGGTGTGTACCTCTTTAACCCGGGTTGCTTTAGGCCCACTTGGTTCCCTCCATCATATTACCCTGACTTACTCAAGTTAACTCTTGGCATCTGGATGAGGACGAGATCTGGCAGTGGGCTTGGGGTGTGGTTAAAGACCTAATTGGGTTTCCTCCCAGTCTGTGGCTGCTAACAGTCTGACAGTTGCTTGACACTACATCCAGTGGGAGATATTTTAGAAATAAACTTTCTTCAAGAGAAAAGTTTGAGCAAGTCCACTTTCCCAATTTCTCCTCAGAACATTGTTGCTGACACTAGTAGGGGTGGTTAACATCACTGTGTTGCACAGATCCTGTTGCAAAATCAGTTGTCATATTCTCCCAAGAACAAAAACTGTGAAGGCCCTTGGGAAAGTGCCCCAGTATTCCAAACCATACTTTGCATGGTGGCCCCTTACTTGCTTTGCAGAGAAAACTCCTACCTTGAATTAGATCTTGGACATATTTCAAGAGTTTTCCCTAAAACTTACCATCCTCATTTCCAAGCAAAATTGTTCTTTTTGGCATCCACACTGCACCTATAAGTTGGGTTATCACAGTGTACTGCAAATATTTGTTTATTTGTCAAGGAACTGTGAGTTCTTTGAGGGCAGGAATGTGTCTTCCTTGTATTTGTATCCCTAGAGGTTCCCAGTGTGGTGCCAGGCACACAATAGATGCTCATTAAATGTTTGTTGTGAGAACAAAGGAAGCAACCCTTAAAGGATGACAGGTGGGGGTTGTGGACCACTGGAGTATCCAGAACTCTCTAATCAATCCATACCAGAGAATAGTATCTGTGAAGGTACTTAAAAGCAGCTGGAGTGTTTTTAATCGACAGATAACATTGTATGTATTTGTCATGTACACAATGATGTTTTAAAGTATATATACATTGTGGAATGGCTAAATCTAGCTAATTAACAAATGTATTACCTCCTATAGTTATCATTTTTATGGTGAGAATACAATGTCCACTCTCTGCATTGCATTTAAACCCACAGGGACTGGCCTAGCTGGAAGAGCTCAGCAGGTGGAGGCAATCCTATGCAGTTTCATTTTTAAAGATGGCTGTAGGGCAAGGTGTGATGGCTCACACCTGTAATCCCTGTGCTCCAGGATTTGGGAAGCTGAGGTAGGAGGATTGCTTGAAGCCAAGAGTTCCAGACCAGCCTGGGCAACAAAGCGAGACCCGTATCTCTACAAAAAATTTTAAAAGTTAGGTGGGCATGGTGGTTGTGTGCCTGTAATCCCAGCTATTAGGGAGGTTGAGGCCAGGGGTTCAAGGCTGCAGTGAGCTATGATCACACCACTGTACTCCAGCCTGGGTGAGAGCCAGACCTTGTCTCAAAAAGTAAAAAAATGGAAAAAGAAAAAAAAAAGGATGGCTGCAACTGTTGGGTGGTTTCAAAAACAATGGCTCCTTTGACCTTTTGACTTCTACTCTCAGGTTCTACAGAGCTAGTATGTCAACGCTTAGTTTCCAAACTCTGCTGTTGTATAGACTCCTCTGATATCCTTCTTTCTGGGACCAAGAATTAACACTCTTTGTGGTTACTCTGATATCTGGTTTCACTGTGGCAGTCCTACAGGGGCTTTAGCACCTAACCTTTCTTGTACCCAGGCACAACACTAGCAAAGGTGGAGAAATCATGTCCCCTGACTCAAAGTAGTTTCATTCAACAGATGACCAGAAATGCCATTTTCTTCTGCACCTCATGCATGCATAATGGTGACACAGATTTGCTACCTTTTGTTTTGCTGGGGATCCACAGGCCTCAGGAGATCATCTCATCTATTAATAACTCTATAATTCTATCAGAGCTACCCAAGATGATTGTCTGACCCATACAGCCAGTGATGGGTTGGCAAATATTTTATAATTGGCTCTCTGGTTGTGGTGGTGGGAGCCTTGATTTATAGTATATACCAATTTTTGTGACATAAATATGCCACTCTCCTCATCCCATGGCCAATTTCAAGCTATCAACTTAATGTCCTTGAATACAGAGTTAGGAGATACACAGTAATATACCATTTAGTATTTTCAACATAAAGATCCTGTAGATATAAATAATGCCAAGAACAGAGATAAAAGTAAAATGTAAAATAATTAGCAAGTAATGAGTCTGGGATATTTATTCCCTTTGTTTTTAATGTAACATTTAATTGTCAGATTATATGACTTAATTTTTAAATTATTCACATACCATAACCCATCATTTTAAAGTATATAATTCAGTGGTTTCTAGTATATTCATCGACTTATGCAACCATTCTTGCTATCTAATTCCAGAACATTTTCATCACCCCAAAAAGAAACTCCATATCCCTTAGCTGTAGCTCCCCATTCTCCCGATCCTAGCCCCTGGCAACTGCTAATCTACTTTTTGTCTCTATGGATTTCCCAGTTCTGGACATTTCATATAACCGGAATCATACAACATGTTGCATCTTTTGTCTGACTTCTTTCACTTTGTATAATGTTTCCAAGGTTCATCCACGTTGAAGCATTTATTAGTTCTCTATTCCTTTTTATGGCTGAATAATATTCCATTATATGCATATACCACATTTTATTTACCCATTCATCAGTCGATGGACATTTCAACTGTTTCACTTTTTAGCTATTATCAATAATGCTAATGTGAACATTCGGGTACAAGTTTTTATGTGAACATGTTTTCGGTTCTCAAAGGTATCTACCCAGGAGTGGTATTACTGAGTCATACAGTCTGTTTAACTTTTTAGGGAACTGCTGCACTGTTTTCCACAGTAGCTACACCATTTTACATTCCCACCAGCAATGTATGAAGGTTCCAATCTGCCCACATCTTCTCTCTTATTTTCCATTACAATTTAATTTTAATATTATAGTTTAACAACCAGTTTGCAAAATACTTCGCAATTGAGCAGTGTACTCTCACAGGCTGCTTTGAGCCAGCTCTAGTATGCCACTGCATGTAGCCCACAAAAGAAAATCCCACCACCTTCTTCGTTAGTCTGTTCCACTTCATTTTGCTGGCAAGAGCAATACTAACAGATTCAAATTTCCTTATTCTTACATCTTTCCTATAGATGACTGAAGCAAAAGATGTCAGGTTCCCTTCTCTTTGGGAATTAGGACAATTTTTGACTGCTGGAGAATCACAAGGTTTTCAGCTCCTATTAAGCACTCTAGGCAGAATAGGGTGTTTCCCTCCTACATTTGTGTTGAGAAACAAAAATAAATCCAAAATGTATCTTCCTGACACCCAGATGTATCTTCTGGATGAGCTCTCAAGCAGTTGCTTCAACAGGGCAAACAGCTGTGGCCTGTTTCAACATAATTTGATGTAATCAGGGTTAATTTTGATGATGTAGTAACTCCGAAGACTTTTTTAACTGGATTACTGTTGGGTCAACATCATGTGGCATTACATTTAGTGGCTGAAACAAAAGCCAGAATTAAAAGAGTTTCCCCTCAGCCCCTTCTAAATGACAGCCCCACTGGGAATAGAAGTTATGAGGCACATTTAACATAGTTAACTGAAAAAAGGAACGTAGATGCAGTCAAATTACATGTAAGCGTCTCCATGGTCCAGTGTCAGCTCAGAATAAGAGCTGGATACTTACTTGTTGTTGTTTTCTTTTACTAGAATGGTTAGAAATATGTTGGCAGCAATCATTACAATTTAATGTTTTCACAACATTCTAGGAAAAAGCCCTAAGATTTTCCTCTGAAATTTTCCTGAACCAGACAAACGATTTTAACAGTTCACAGTACTCCTCTATTTTCCATGCATGTCTTCAAAATGATTATTTTCAGTGAGCACTGAATTCATGGTGTGGCTTATCAGGGTTGAAAGAAACTGGTATACAAAGCCCTGCACACATTTGGAACTGTTTCTCAAGAGGAAGGTCCTTATCTTACTCTCACTGATTTGGCCATTATTGTTTATGGCCAGTCCAATAGTAGGGTCAAGGCTACTCGAGGCATGCACATTTTAAAATTTAGTGTCTTACAGTTTTTAGTTTTGGCTAGTCTGAAACACAGCTAAAGTCCATGAAAAAACCATTCCTAATACAGTTCTGGAAAGCAGAGTCTTCAAAAATAGATGGTTTGGGAAGCTGCCAAATGTGTTAGTTCTTCAAAATCTTTTTAATCCAATTGTGTGGTTCCAAAAAGGTCTGAGGTGTACAATCTCTTGTAAATAAGCCTCCATTCATTTGCTTTCTGTTTTCTGTGGCTCAGAATATCAAGAAACTTGAAAAGCAAAGAAACCACTTACCCTCCTACTGCATCTTATTTTATCAGGAATTCTCCATCCAAATAATTTCCTAATTAACATATTCTGGGATAATATGTGGGTGTAACTTAAAAGGTAATGTGACTAAAAAAATAAGTAAATTCTTTCTGTAAGTCAGACAGTACATTAATTTGGCTTCTTTTAGTCATTTCAAAATCATAATACTCTTTTCAAACTCACTCAAGCTCAAATGGAAATTTATGTAAGAAAGTGGGCATATCCCATGGAACCTAAGAAAAAGTTGAATAATCTGGCCTCAGGAAAAGTAGCAACCAAGGAATAATGAACATGGGAAAAACTGGGCAGCCGGTTTTTGTGTGTGTCTGTGTATCTCTCTCAGACCATATGGTTTTTCATCTCTGAACATTTTGCCTTCATTTCTTTCTCTCTGCAAACTGCTTGCCCTGTTCGTGCCCTACAGCTCCTAATTTTATTAATGTATGTTCCTGGTTCAAGTAATCAGTCCAGACTCTCTAGTGTTCTCAACAACAATTTCTCAAGAGAAAATGAGACCGATACATTCTGGGACAGGTATCCACCCCTAGTGCAATGAGCAAGAGAAGCTCAGGCCCCCAGAATGTCTGCTGGGGACCCACTGGCTAAGACAAGGATGGGAGAATTCTCAAGAGTAAGGATGGGGGAATTCTCAAGAGTAAGGACGGGTTTGATAACTGAGTAGACACCTTGAAAGGTGTTTTAATAGAGACATGGAAATCAATCTTGTTTCTTTTAGGACACACCTGGTATCTATCCCTTGAAATTTCAAATAAACTTAGAAAAGCATATATTTCTATTCAAATACAAAATATTTATATTCAAATACATTAGGAGTGGTTACTTACGCACGTTACGGAAATCTCAGTAGGGATTTTCTGAGAAGCTAGTACCTCAAGTTCAGTATGGGAATACTAAGATAAACAAGACCAGGTTCTTAAGAATTTGAGGACCTTTCTGGGGAGTGAAATAGGCAGATATTTACAGTAGCACGTGGTCAGTATTATAACAGAGTTATGTTTAAAGTACTGTGGGGGCACAGAGAAATGATCAACCAACTGTATGGAGACTAAAACTGCAGGAAGTTAGGTTTTAACTTGTTTCTGGGCACCCCACAATTAGGCACAGAGTAGGCAATAATTAATATTTGTTGAATTAGATGACATAAGTAGCAGCTACTTCAATTTGGAGGCAATAAACTCATCTAGATTTATAGAGCAAGGTGGGGAAAACCAGTAACTGAAAATCTGAGCAACTTCAACTAAGTTCATCTGAGTCTTCCTTCTGATTTTCTCTCTCTCAATTGAAAACATTCATTCAATAATATTTACTGAGCACTTACTGTGCACAAGGCACATAGGTAGGTGCTGTGGATATTAACAATGAACAGTATAGAGATGGTCTTTAGAAGAAGTCTCCTAAATTACTGTATTCCAGAAGCAATACTAGGAAAGATGCCCTAGAAATCACTCTCAGCAACAGAGATCATAATGACAGCTTACTAGCGAGACTCACTATTACTTTTGACTCCTGCCTCTTGGTCCTATGTTCAGGGAATGGCTCCAGACTTGGATTTGTGCTGAAAGGGTTAGTTTAAAAATTTGTGAAGTATTTCAGACACATAAAGAGGGAAAAGCCAGTTTTTGGAATTTCTTAAAGGAATATTTCCCTTTAGTCTGATGGACATATTCATTCTCCCACCCCATGCCCTTTTTTGGGTCACCTCAATGATTAATTCAACAGTTTTTTAATGAGTGCCCACTGTGTGCCAGACACTCAGCAAGGTACTGCAGATAAAAAGATGAATGAGCTCTTATCTCTGCTGTTGCGGAGCTCACATTCTGGCAGAGAAGACAAATGGCAGCATAAGACAACCAGCATTTGCATAAGGTACTGAGGGAGCATAAGGAAAGGAGGTCTGGAAGCCACTGTCCAACCCTTGGTTTCCAGAAGCACAAGTAACATACACACTAACACATGAAAACGTAGAAATCCAAGCTGCATTCTGGAGTGTCATCACTCTTGAAATAAAGCCTGACAGCCTCAGACCACAGCGTGATTACAGCTGTTCATTTTTTGATTCTCAGTGACTAAGAGGTGACAGGTATGTAGCCTGAGAAGGTCACCGAAGCCCATTTACAGGCATGTGGAGACAAGTAATGCTGAGTCAGAGTGCAGGGTGCACCCCAACTCTATGGGCAGGACAGGCATTTGAGCATGTGGACTTTCAAAAATTTCTGTTGAGAGCTGCTAACACATTGGGGAAAAAAAACCAATCAAGAACTAAATGATAGTGAAGCATAAAGGTGTAAAAATTTCCATGGGATTTTTTTGTGACTGTTGATCAATGAACAGCCCACTTTTACGTTAACCAGTATAAATTAGTACTTACTAAACTATACATAAGTTAGTGTTTTCAATAACATTGATGCATCTGGTTGGGGGAGGGGTGGAGGAAGGAAGGGAAGCACCTGGATGTTACATTACTAGGCACAGGAGGAATCAGAGTAGGAAGGAGACACATGCATGGAGAGAAGAAAACATGGGAGAGGTTGTGGAGAGAGAGAGGGAGTGAGGAAAAGAGATAAAGGTTGAGAGGTGTGGTAGGCTCTACACCCCTGGGTTCCCAGGAGCATCACTGCAGGCTGGCTTTTCCATTCTTGATATAGAGGCATAAAAACCAGCTCACACGTGCAGAGAGAACACAGCAGTATCTTTTTCAATGAGCAGGAGATTTGTATAATTGTTATTCATCTTTTACTGTAAAAATATTAAAACTTCACTGGAGCTTTCTCACAGTGCAGAATTAAACCACCTACATCAGAATTACTTGGGGTGACTGACAAGACTATACGCAACAGGAGTCTCTGCGATGAGGGAGCATGTCTTATTTATTTCTGTATTCACAGGATCTAGCACCGGGCTTGGCACAGTGAGAGCTCAATAAAAGTTTATTGAACTGAACCAAATATACCCAAGAGTCTTTAAAGAAAAAGTCACTTAATTTGACTGCCCTGTAACAGCAGATTTCATTTTTCCCATTCTGGTTTATGTACATAGCTTTTACACTGTTGTAACTGTAAACTTACCCTTTTTAATTCTGTTTAAATTTTTAACACATTTTCTCTTATGATTTTTAATTCCTGTATTTCATTCAACATGTGTAAGTATCTTAGTTCATATAGATTTCTTGAGTTTTGAAAAGGTTTTCCTTAGAAGCCCTGACATTTGTGCAGTGCTTTTCAGTTTATGAAACTCTTTCACACAATCTCCACTGCTTTTACAACACTCTGTAAGATGAGCATTATCCTCATTTTACAGATGGGTATACAGACTCAGAGAGGACATTACTTGCTCAAGGTTCCACAGCTAGTAAGTGGAATGTCAGACTCAAACCAGGGTCTTCTCCCTCTACGACTAATATCGTTCCAAGACACCAAATACTCAGCACATTTTCTGGCAGGAATCTGACTCAACAGTTTCCTGATGCAAAAGCCTGTAATTCAATATGTGGAAATTATATTTCAAGAGATCATTGTCCAGCTATATCCTAACTGTGTAAGAATCAGCTCCTGCCTTTTGGGGTACTGCAAAGAAAATGCATATGTTAGTGGAAATCCTCACTGAAAGAATTTACAATACTTCATGCTGTCTGTATATGACCGAAGTCCATTTGTGCAATCCTCAAATGAAGGGGGTTGGGACTGTCCCTGAACACCCTGAAACTGTAATTAAGATTCTTCAGCAGTATTATGTATACAGGAAGTGGAACAACTACGACAGGCTGTAAGGCAGATAGGAAGAAGGCACTGGAGACTTTAATGCTCTTCTAATGTTAAGACTGGCATCACAGAATACTTGGGTGGCAGCTGAGTGAACAGCTTTCATCTCCTAACAGAAAGGCCCATTTTAAGGATACTGCCTGATGAATAACCTAAGAGGTGCAGCACTTCAGGGGAAGGACAAATTGTCCAATTGAACAGTTACAGAGGTTCCACATTGGGGAAGACAAGGCTGCGGAGAAGAAAGAGTTGCTGTGTTTCTAATTTATTACATTTGTGTCATACCCTCTTTGGCCTCTATTGGCAAGTTTGCAGAGAGGCAAGTTTTGTCACCATCAGGTAGAAAGTTTGTAATAACCAGAGCTCTCTGAGGATAGAAAAAGTTCTCTATTAAGGTAATAAGTTCCTATTCACTTTACAGACAGTGCGTAAATTACTAGGAATTGGGAGAAATTCAGAGAGGGTTAGCTTATAAATCATAGATAGGGGAAGGGATATGATTTTTAATAAGAGATTTTTCAAAACTAGGATCCTAGGAAAACAGCAAACCCGTAATTCTTGTTGAGTCTGTGTGCAGAGAAAGTTATGAGTCAAAGAGTCACAGTTGTAAATGGCCCAGGTTCTGCAAAATAGAGTTCTAGCTGTATACATGTGTACTTGTAGCATTAAAACCTTTCCTAGGCAAGCCTGCCAAGTTTCTATTCTCAGAGCACCATCTTGAAAGATCAAAGGACTATTACTTTCGGGAGGATATTAATAATTCCCATCAAAATTTTTCATCTAACTTTCTATGTACAATTCTAGGATGATCCTAAGAGGAAGGTAGGGCAAATACGAGTAGAAACTGATAAAAAAACAAAAACCTGAGGTACAGTAAGATAAATACATTGCTGGGTCTAGGAATCTTTATCACATTTTTAATGTATCTCTTTACTAGAATGTATCTGAGCTCAATCCTCATCTTTCTTCACATTCTTTAGGCCCTTCTCCCTGAGCAGAAAAGGGAAATTAGAGGCCAAAGAGGGTATTTTGCAACACATCCAGTAAACTCTGGGGCTTAAGATGCAAGATTCTTTGGTTATGAGGAAGTTCTGTCTTTAGTTTCTCTGGAAGCTGACGGCAGTGAACTTTACTTGTTGTCTTATTCTCTCTGAGTATTAGGAACTCTCAATCTTTATAACAAACTAATCTTACATTAAACCAAATGAATTTCAGTAAGAAACGAAACAAAGTCTACAATATAGTCTTATGAACTAAGAAAACTAAAAAAAAATTTATAAACTGTTAAGCAATGTCCAAATAATAGTCATTAATAATAATTATGAACAGTAAAGGTATAGCAGAAAGTTATTTAAAAGTTACAAGCTATATTAATTCAATGATCAGCTGCCTGAATGACAGTTTAACAACCATCTAAACTTCTCGTGGCTTCTTTATAAACGGCTCCCAGAAACACATACCCAGTGTACTAATAATGGCTGTAAATTCACTAGACTCCACACCAAATTCTGCACAAGAGCTAACTGGAGCCTTGGCTGATCAGAGGTCAATGTAGGGCTCCTGGCAACAGCAGAATGGCCAGGTTCAGGGAGGGGTACTGACCATAACCTAATAAGAGACTGCCTTATGGAAGTCCTACTCAATCATTTCAGTACAGAGTAAGGTTGCTTTCTGCCTTTTTTTTTTTTTTTTAAAGAAAAACACTTTTCTATCTTTTAATTGGAAGATAAAGTAGGAAGGAATTACAATTAGATATTATGCTCACCTGTTTTCTTTTTATTATACATACTTTAGATTGTAGACTGAATACAAATATTGATCAGAAGCCAAAACACCCCACACATTTCTTACCAAATCAACCCAGGCCAATCTATCTTCCAACTATACATTTTTATGTACTTGCCTCACCACTTACTGAAATAAATATACGAGCAAATAGCAATCCAATCCAAATAAGCATCTTTCATCTATAATTATCTGAAGCAAGAGATTTAAAAATGGGTAGAGTTAATCCATCTCACCAATTGCATCTTCAATGCCTGTTTAGTCATGCTTGAATGTCTAGATTCAATTTATAGAGAATATGAATATATAACATTGTAAAGGGAGGCTTCTGGCAGATCCTGTCTGACAGGGACAAAAGGTCAAACAGTTCCTTTGCTGTCCTTTGACAGTTAAAGAGTCTCTGGGCTGGGTCAGAGGGTGGGAGAGTTATGTCTAGATCTGGAATGGATCACTCACACAATTATGTTCTTGTCAGAGCAAAAAACATGACAGCACAACTTTCCCCAGGCAAGAGGACGGCCAGATGGAAAATAACTCTTTTTCTCCACTTATCTCAAAATTAGAAATGAGAATGGAATTAAATGATGGAAAAAACATTTCTAAGTTTTAGAATACACTCTACTTGGGTTGCTGGGGTTACTATTTTGAGGTGATGTTTAGAAATCTTGGAAAAATGGAATCTGGTTTTTCCCTCATTGGAAACTGGTCACTCAAGTTAAAAACTAACTCACCTTCACATCACTTTTTTCTTTCTTTCTTTCTTTTTTTTAAGAGACTCACTCTGTCACCCAGGCTGGAGTGCAGTGGCATGATCAAAGCTCACTGTAACCTCAAACTCCTGGGCTCAAGTAATTCTCCTGCCTCGGCCTCCCAAAGTGCTGGTTTTACAGGTGTGAGCCACTGCACCCAGCCTCACAATCACCTTTTAACTCACAAACTGAGTACTATAATGATTATAGCATAGATAGTACTCAGCTATTGAATCCATACTTTTATTCATTATACATAGACTTATACAATGCTGTTTGCACATAGAACTTAGATATTCATATAACAGCTGATGAGCAGACATGTAAATTTTTTTCCTGTTAATGTTGCCTGAAAGCATTAGTTTTGGCATTTGCATCATCTTTGTCTGACATGAGTATTTGTTTTTGTTCAATTATTGGTAAAACAGAAGTACTGAGCCCAAGATGGAAATTATTAGGCTTCCTATAGGTTGCAAATATTTTGTTTTAACCAGATACTCATTGTGTGGAAAATGAAAAGAATGAATAAATAAGTCTGAAGTTTTGGAATTATACTGCAAAAGACTATCAAAAAGGCAAGAAAAACAATACATGTTTTATGCCTTGAGAAGGACCTTTCCCCACTCCACATACACGTACACTGAACAGACTTAAGTCTGTTGTTCAACTTTTGTATAGTGATTTGACTTCACTACACATTTTTTGAGACTTAGTATGTACTAAAATAGGGGATTGATTATGTGTGATCTACAGGTTAGACACTATGCCAATTATTAATATTAGTGATTATGTCCAGCACAGATTCACAGAAGATTAAGAGACAGAAGGATCCTTGGAGCTTATCTGCTTCAAAATGATAGTTCTACAGATGAAAAAACTGGAGGCTGCAACAGTTATTTTATGGTTATTTTACTTGCCTAATGCCCTACAGCTAAATGCATGGTGGTGCTAGGTCCAGAACCTGGGATTTCTCTAACTCAGCATTCTTTCCATCACTGTAATTTTGGATGCCCTACCATCATGTTAACATTACAAGTCTACCCAGTTTCTCAAAAATCACGGAAGGCATGATTCCTAATAGCCTTGTGGTATGGTTTGGATGTTTGGCCCCTTCAAATCTCATATTGAAACTTGACCCCATTGTTGGAGGTGGGGCCTGGTTTGGGTCAAGGGAAAGATCCCTCACGAATGGCTTGCTGCCCTCCTCAAGATGAGTGAGTTCTCAACTTCATTAATTCACACGAGAGCTGGCTGTTTAAAAGAGCCTGGCACCACTTGCTTGCTCTATTGCTCCTTCTCTTGCCATGTGACATATCTGCTCTCCCTTTGCCTTTTGCCTTGATTGGAAGCTCCTTGAAGCCCTCACCAGAAACAGATGCTGGCGCCATGCTTGTACAACCTGTAGAACCATGAGCCAAATAAACCTCTTTTCTTTATAAATTACCCAGCCTCAGGTATTTTCTTTACAGGAACACAAATGGACTAACATACCTTGGAAACTGTAGTGCCTCCAGGTTCTGGGTCTGTGAATGTCTGTGACCCTTGTTCCCTAAAATTAGTACAGTATCAAGAAAAACCTGAATGCCAAATCAATACTGACTGATGCAGCAGATGTTATAAATTGGTTTCTGCATTTTATCTTCCAAGTCTAAGGTTAAATATTACTTTTTCAGAGATGCCTTCCCTAGCAAGCTTATCTATGCTTGTCCGGTTCTTTATGTAACTTTATGGCACATATCATATTCTGAAATAATACATTAATTTACTTATAAAGTATCTTTTCCAACGTATTATAAATTTCACGGAGGCAGCTTGTTCCCAACTATTTATGTAGCACCCAGCACAGTCTTGGCATATAAAAGCAGCTCAAATAATATTTGTTGAACAAATGAATTTTTCTCACTAAATTCATGGTTGAAGCAAGCCTTATAGAAGCCCTAATTATCCCTTTTATCCTGTCCTAAACTTGGTAACTAAACCCAAGGGATTAAAGTTCTAGGGAAGTAGATTTTAACTTGTAAAAGCTACCAATTAAAAAGATTCAGACATGGAATGAGCAATTTTGTAGGATACGAGCTCTCTGTCCAGAAGAGGCTGGAAAACCAAGTGTCCAGGTAGATAGGATCTTTCTGCATTAGGTAGAAAGCCAATCTTGAAAACTTCTCAGGTGTCTTCCAACTCTAAGATTCTGGAGTTTGTTTCTTTTCAGCTGCTTGATTTTGAATTAGGTTAAAATATACATACAAACTTCCTTAGGAAATAACCTAAGAAATGCCATCTAATGAGACTTAAAAAATTGATTATTCAGCAATGTACATCCTTTTACAATTATTTGATACATATAAATTCTACTGAATATACAATTTGCTTTAGGTCCATATAGACTAAAGTGAGTTTTTTTTAAAAGTTTGTGTAGCATTTCAAACATACATACACACACACACTTTCATGTAATTATTATATCAACTCTGTGAGGAAAATGATGCTTGAACTCATGCAGAGTAAGCAGCTTTTCCAAAATGCTAGAATTGTCAGGTCTCAAACTCCCAATTTGGTGCCCTTCTTACTCTAATAGACCACACTACTTTTTGACTCTAAAATTACTCATCTTTTAGGCTTACCATATTTCCATCTTCATCCTGGATTGAAAATACCTTTCTTCCAAATTTTACTGGGAAAGGACCAAATGGAATCTAAAACTATAACTTTTTCTATAGATATTAATTAAAAATCTATTCTATTGATGATTAAAGAATAAACATCTAATAGAAAATAATTATAACACAAAAGTGATTAAAGTGTTTAAACAGTGAACGCAATGTTTAGTAAAGCACTGAGAATAAGACTGGGCAGTTATCACAGGTTAAATGGTGAGGGAGAAAAGATCTAAAAACATTTATTTTTAGCTACTAGTTGTTTCTTAAAAGTTACACAGGGAAGTGATCTAATGATTAAAGACAAAGTAAAATACACTTTCTCTTTCTGTTTTAGAGTTTCAAAGGGCCTTTGAGACCATCTAGTTCAATTTCTTCATTTCTTCTTAATTGAGATAATAGATTTGAGAGTCCACTTGCTGTTATAAATGCCTCTCTTGAGGAAGTTCATACTTTCAAGAAATGCCCTCAACTTTCTAAGAAAATCATGATTGCATATATTTTTCATATGTTACATCTCATGGTACGACCATTACATATTGAAACCTGCATTTCTAAAACCCAGACATGCATTCTCTATATGCATATTCACGTGCAGTGCCTCTGCAATGGGGTGCTTTTCCTTAACCAATCTTCCAGCTATAAAAGACATGAATGAGAAAACCTTGGAAAAGGGATAACATCTTTGATATTTTCAACTCCCAAGATGCACTGCAGGTAGCGTTCAAATCCCATCCCAAAACCTCCATGTGGCACAGATCCAAATCGACGAAGGTCCAGATACCTGTTTTATAAAAACAGAGAATCATCACCTATAAATGCTATATGAGATCAGATGTTATGATTAGAATTTTGTGTTTCAAAAGTATTTTGCAATCATTTGCTATTGTTCACATCATTGTGGTAGACCAGTCTTTCCCATCCACAGACAGATGATGGAACATCAAAGTTAAAGTGATCTCATCCATCCAAGGTTACCCAGACAAACAGCAGTAGATCCTGTCATTCAAGTCATGAGCTTTTGGTCATTTGATCCTTTTTAACTTATTTACGCATTTATGTACAGAAAACTTGTCTTATGAGGCTACAAAAAAATTTCTAATAACTTCTCTAGTTTTCCTGAAAATGCATTCCTCTTCTATTTCTCGGTGTGTTAATGATGATGCTTTTTTCCTTACCAAAATCAAATTTGTTCAATACACAGAGGAGAGTGAAGAGTTTTGCTTGATACAGTATAAAAAGATATCCCCTAGATTAGACTGTGAGCTAAAACAGGGCAGGAATTGTGTCTCATTCAACCTTTTATCTCCAGAGAATGCTCTAGAGTAGGTGCTTCTACATGAAGATTTATTGTTTGAAGGCACAAAAATATATTCTTGACTGCTGAAATGAGGAGAAACCTCTAGTTCTCTGCTTCAGGCCTAGTGAAGATGCTCAGAGTCATTTCTCTGGCAGGCTAGATAGCTTCTGAAACCTATCCACTTAATACCACATGACTAGAAAATGGCCAAGCCATTATTAAAACTCAGATTCTAATATACCAGCATTACATAAAGTTATTTTAGGAAGGAAAGAGAAAAAGGAAAACTATAAATACTTTATTATGTCATTTGGTGGGGAAACTCTTGAGTTATATAATGTTAAAATAAATTTAGAGTTTCTTGAATGATTTGTAAAATCAGTTCCGCAATCAGACTTAAGCACCACAGCTGGTAGTCATTTGGCTCCTCAAGCACAAAGACTGTCTACCGCCTATTTCCTCACCATTAATAATAATGGCTACATATATTGGTATTTTAGGGAGTTGACTAAGTACTTTTTGAAATAAAGATGAATTCCAATTAGCTGTACCAGGTGAGAGAATAGTATGACAGAGGTATCTAATATAAAACTTCAGATTAGTAAGAACTACAAGGAAAAATGGAAGGAACTCATTCTTGACTAATTGAAATGTTTGGTAGCCAAATTAACTTTTAAGTTTACAAGGCAGGGGGACAGTGTATACTCTGATTCAGTAACAAAATAAGATTAGGGGCATACCAAACCACCTGTCACAAACACCTGGAAGATCTCAGTGGCTGCTAGAAGGTCCAGCAATAGTTTTAGATGTGTCCAAATTTCTTATACATTGCTATCAAAACACTGGCATGAATATCGGCACACTGAATTCAGCAGAGGGATGTAGTTTGTAGCATTTTTCTTTGCCTTTGCTTTGATAGGTAAAAAAAATCCACTCCTAAGAAAAAAGTTTTCCAGTGTATGTATATTTGTTTGATTGTTGTTAGGTTGATTCTAGGGTAGCCAGATTATAGAAGAGATACTAGAAAACTTGTAGAACTAGTTATAGATTTTATTTGCATATGGCATGAAGAAATAGAAAGTGAGTAAATTCTTAGACACCTGCGGTGGCTACTCACAATATGGGAGAACATCAGCAGAGATGACAAAATGTGAAGATTTCTAATGCCCCTCTTACCTTTAATATACTATGATTAAACTATGATAAAAGGAAGCAAATTTAAATAATAAATATTTACATTTAGAGATCTTAAAAATTTGAAAACTTTCATTGGGAAAAGAATACTACTAAGATGATTAATAAAGACTAGAAAAGGCCTAAACTTATTTAACCAATAATTAAACTTTGTATTTAGTTCTTTATTAAGGCAAGTTCTTACATACTGTAAATATTATCTCACAGACTGAAAGAATCTGAGGTAAAATGAATAAACTTGCTCAAAAAATCAGGCTTCTCTACCTAATATTTAGTAGCAAGACTCAGAACAAAGAAAAGAAATGGGGTAGGAAACTAGCATTTACTGAGCATAGATACTTAACCTATATTGTTTCATTTCTTCTTCATAATAACCTTGTGAAGTAGATAGTATCATTTCATTTTATAACCAAGAAAACCAAGATTTAGAGAGATTAAGTATGCTGAAGGTCATTACTGGTAAATATAAGGCATTCAAAGGCCATTACCGTAACCCAATTTTAGCTTTTTTGCATCTCTGAAACCTCCCTCCGTCTTTACCAAAAGGCAAGGGTGTAACATGCCCCTTCCTTCTCTTGAGGACAGCAAAAGGATTAATATTATTGTAGATATTATTATGCCAAGATCCCAAAGGAGTACTATTACAGAAATATAAATAAATAATCTGTATACATTGAAAAGTATTTGCAGAAAGGAAACCAGAACAACTTTGAGGAAGTAAATGCATCAGTACAGACAGGTGGTCTTCCCTAAGCAGCTCAGATTTCTACGGTTTGTGGAGACCTTTCGGATCACTTTGCTCAAGTCCGTGATTTCATACCTAAAGAAATTTTTTTTTGTTTTGAGACAAGATCTCACTCTGTTGCCTAGGCTGTAGGGCAGTGGCCCAATCATAGTTCACTGTAACCTTGAACTCCTGGGCTCAAGGGATCCTCCTGCCTCAGGTTCCCGAGTAGCTGGGACCACAAGTGTGTGCCACCAGGCCCAGCTAATTTTATTTTTATTTTTAGGAATGGGGTCTTGCTATCTTGCCCGGGCTGGTCTTGAACTCCTTGGTTTAAGGGATCCTCCTTCCTTGGCCTACTGAAGTGCTGGGATTACAGGTGTGAGCCACTGTGCCCAGCAAGAAATTAAAGCACAGTGGTTACGAGCAAAGGTTTTTGATTCAGAGAGTTCAAGTCCCAGCTCCATGTTTCTACCTGTGTGATACTGGTTAAGTTAGTTAACATCTCTGGGCCTCAGGGATAATAAAAAGGGGTTAATAATGGTACCTAACTCACAGGTGTTGTGATGATTACATGAGATATTATAATATACATAAACATTTTAACATAGTTATTTGACAAATAAACAGCTAAATGGTAGCTATTAATATTACTATTTTTCAAGAACCCAAAAGGAATAAGTAATCTTCTGACCTCCCCCCAGCACCTCCCTACCTTTCACAGTTCTTAACACTCTCCCACAGGGGCTCGGAAATACAAGTTAAAATTCTTCTACGCAACACTCAGACAAGGAGCTAGCTATACATATGAATTATTGGAGGCCATATTCTTACCATTGGTAGACTTCTTTAAGTCCTGATCTGTGAAAGGATAATAAAATTCTTTCAGGGAATGGCAATAAAATAAACATATTAACCACTCAACATTTATTCTGGGTTTTATGCAAACAGCTTTTTATGAAGAAGTACACAACAAAGCCTGTGCTCTCAAATAACACATAATACAGTTGAGGAGCTGAAACTTTCTAGTTAAGTTAACCAACAGCCCAAGGTATTATCAAATAAGGGGTTTAGACAATAAATGCTACAGAAAGAAAATATGATCCCAAGCCCCAAAGAAGGGATTCATCAGACATCAGCTAACTATACTATGACATAAGAAAAGCACTATTTTTACTAGGTAAGGTTGTTAGGCTGTGTGTCCCCAGACAAGTGACACACAGACACAACTTTCATTCTATAACATTAAAACAGTAATATAGATTCTGAGGCTGCCTTTGTAATATGGTTGCTGATTTGTTCTTATTTGAGAAATATTAATAAAATTTTAAGCTCTTAGTGTTCATTTAAATTAATACCAGCCCTTTAAAAAATGTTTGAGGCCACAGGATATCTAAAGTGATCAGGTCTATTAAAAATTCAAATATAAAAAAATACAGAAAACATGAACTGCAGCCACACACAGATCTCTGAGATAAGGAACACGTATGTATATTCGTTTCATTAGGAAAGATAAATTTCGATATTATCAAATATCAGGTAAACATTTAACGTTATGAGGAAAGGCTTCCTGAAAGAAGGAAGCAAGCAAAGAAAACAGACCAATTAATCTTTCAACAGATGAGGTTTCTTGCCATGTGTTATTTTTATTGTGCTTTTTAAAAAACCCCAAAGAATCCTCAGATTCTTTCCACCTAGAGAGTCTGACATTTACTTCAATCATACAACTTTCCCAGGACTTTCTAACATGATAGTGGTATTAAGGAGTTAGAATGATACACAGAGTCTTCCCAAAATCTATTTATCCCTTTCTTTTGGATCCTAACCCAATAGAGAAGTTCAGATGACTGGGATTACAAAACTAGTTACCCAAGAGAGGTTGGGATCTTCGGAAAGCATCAACTTTTTAAGCATTTCTCCATTCGGGAAAGAAGGACTTACAAATGGCTAATTTAACAGGACATTTTCAAACAAGTATGGCTTTTCCAGGTTACTACGAAACCCAGTATTATCTGGAGAGAAGGATTAAGCATACAGACCCGGCAAGGTTTTTTTCTTTCTTTCTTTCTTTTTTTTTTTTTAAAGTCTGGCACAGTAAAAGTAGAAATCATGGAAAAACAGAGGCTTATAACCTTGGTTAGTTTAGGAAGTCACTAAGGTTTGTTGGCAGACCCTGCATACACAGGAGTGGAAGTTCAATTAGAAACATGATTCCCTATTTCCCATCTCCAAAACATTCTCTATGTGTTTATGGATTCATCTCCCAGGTCTCAAACAGCAAGTTAAAGTATTCAAACAGCTAAATCAACACCCTGACATAGTAGAGAACTCAAGGAAGGGAAGTCTGCTTATTCTAAATGCTAGCTTAGCAGATATTTTTAGCAGTTTTCTTTCCCCACCTTTATCCTGTCCCTGGTTCAGAGTCTATCTTTAAGTGCCTGTAGGAGTCCGCCAATCATAATTGAGAATAAACAGAAAATAGAGATTAGAGAAAAATGCAGGACAGGCTTTAACGGGAAATCTCCCTCCTCATCTTAATTTTCTAAAAAACTGCTTTCCACAGGGAAAGATATGTACAAATAGTGGGCAAATATCATTGCAGGCTTTTCATATAACAGTTCCAGTCTTTATGAAAGGGAAGGTGAGAGAGGTTGAGTAACAATTTGCTCAAAGTCACACAGAAATCTGAGATCCAGGTCTGGATTACCAAGGCCTAAGGCCCATGTGCTTTTTTTCTCCGTTACTATGCCATGATCACCCTTGAATGCCTCACCCTAAATTTCTGAATTGTGTTTGTTTTAGGTCCTACCTGGCCAACCGCTGCTCTAAGACATGGTACCGTTCCTCTCTGAGACTTCCTCCAAAGAGTTCCCCAACCCCGGGAACCAGAAGATCAACAGCAGCAACCTAGAAAGGAAATAAAAATCATTAGCATTGTATTTTCAGGTGATTCCAAAAGTCAGCTTCTTGAGCAAGTAGCACTTTTAACATTTTGACAACTAGATGTTTAACTGCGTGCCAGAATCTTACTCACTTTATCTGTTCATATTCCTTGTTTCAGTACCAAATGTTTAATATTATCTTTTAAATATATGCTACACAAATTGCAGGTGGGCAGTTTTCTCTCCCCTCTGCCACCATTTGTGTGGTGTACTCAACAAGAATGTGTTTTCTTCACAAAGGTGATATAAATGTTAATTATAAAAATGTGGAAAGTGTTATTACATATAAAAATTTACCATTTTAATTGCCTTACCTAATACTATATTTGTCCTATGTCAGTAAAAATACTTCATACATTTATGTTTTAATAGATATGTAGTTTATTGCTTAGAATTATTATAATTTATATAACTGCTTCCCTTTTTTGTCGAACATTTCTATGTATATTTTGTTTTCTTTTATAAATAATGTGGCAATGGAGAATTTTCTTTAATTTGTAGTATTTTGTTAAGACATATAAAATAAGTTCTGATTACTAAAGAAGTACAAATTAAAAGAATAAGATACCATTTTGGAGTTATCAAAATGGTGATGATAAGAAAACAACATAAATAATATAAATAACAGAATGAATAAACCAATGCTCTTGTACACCTGATATAACCTTCTGCTCAGCAATTTGACAACAGATAATCAAAAGCCTTAAAAACGCAATATGCTTTCACTCAGCAATAATAGTTTTAGGAACTAGTCCTAACAAAATAATCATAGATGCAAGAAAGATTAACACACAGGATGTTTATTACAGCATTACTCACAATGACGAAAAAGTCAAATAGACGTCAACAGAGGAACATTAGATCAATTTTAGACATGGATAGAAAGAAGACTGACAGCTACATAATGAGATGTTAATTGTGCTGCCACTGTGATAAGGATTATGGATATTTTAACATTGTTTTCTTCTTTTCTGTTTTTATTTTCTTATTTTCTATAGTAAAGATGTAATAGAAAACATCAAAAAACTTTTAATAGGAGAAAATGACAGCTTGATAGTTTAATTTGTATTTCTTCAATTACTACTAATATTTAATTTTTAAAAATGTTTGTTTGTTATCTGTATTATTTTGTGACTTGTCAATTCTTTTATTTTGGGCAGGTAGACATTTTTTAAGCCCAAGAATTTGTAGGTACAAAACTAAGAAAGATTTAGAGCAACAAATGAAAAATTAGGAATCCATAAAACACATTTTAATCTTTAAATGTCACATTATACTGTAAACTTTTTACTTAAACTTTGCCTCAATTAGTCACTACACCATCCCTCTATAGTTTTGATTTCAGAACTTCTGATTGAGGTATATTTTATAAATAATTGAGACTAATAAAGAATAATTCAAGAATATGCCCCAAATGCTGTATACTTTATCCTCATTACTATCATTAAAGAGAAAACCATTAGCTATGATTTTCATCACTAGGCTGAATGAGAGAGAACAGAGATTCACTAACAGTTACCACTTTTACTAAATTCTTTGCCACTCAACAAGCTCATTAGGAGTTAAGTATATAAACAGGTCTTTGTCATGTTACCACTGCTGTTGACCATATCTGAGTAGTTATTCTATAAATCTGAGGGGCCTACAGTGAACAACCAAGTATTTTAGATTAGTGTTGATGTTAACTCAGACATGATAAATGGGAATGAAATCTAACCACCAACATTAGATAGGTAGACAAGAGAGCCTTGCCTTACTAATGTGATGAGGCAATTCTCATGGGCTACATAATTAACATAGCTGGACTCTAATTAGGACCCTGCAGTTACCTCTTCTATTCTCAGAGAAAAGAGAAAGTACAAAGGGAATTTCTATGGCCACAAAAGGACTGCCATCTTTATTTCCCATATCTTGCTTTGAGACATGGCTAAAATATGATAGGAGTTGAAAGAGACATGGTAAAAAATTTCTTCTTACCTTCAATCCACAGTGTTATATTTAGAATTATAGATAATCACAGTTGGAAGAGAATAATCAACCAAGAGGCTCTTTGGCCTTTGCTTAAAAATATTTAAAGCCTGGGAAATAGTATCCCTGAAATACAGCATTACATCCTACTTAGCTTTGACTAAAATCAACTCAAAAAGGATTAAAGACTTAAATATAAGACGTGAAAATATAAAACTACTAGAAGAAAATACATGGGGAAAGCTCCAAGACATTAGTCTGGGCAATGATTTTTTTGGATATGACTTGGAAAGCCCAGAAAACAAAGACAAATGGGATGGCACCAAACTAAATAACTTCCACACTGCAAAGGAAACAATTAACAAAGTGAAGAGACAATTCACAAAATGGGAGAAAATATTTGGAAACCAAGTATCTGACAAATATCTAAAATATATAAGGAATTCAAACAACTCAATAGCCATTAAACAACCCAATGAAAAAATGAGAAAAGGAAATGTACAGACGTTTCTCCAAAGAAGACATACAAATGGCCAATAGGTACATGAGAAAACACTCAGCATCACTAATCATTAGACAAATGCAAATTAAAACCACAATGAGATATCACTTCACACCTGTTAGAATGGCTTTTACCAAAAAAATGAAAGATAAGTTTGGAGAGGATGTAGAAAAAAGGAGCGCTTATACATTTGGTGGGAATGTAAATTAATATAGCTATTATGAAAAACGGTATGGAGGTACTTCAAAAAACTAAAAATAGAACTACCATGTAACTCCATAATCCCACTTTTGGGCATATATCCAAAGGAACTGAAATCAATATGTTGACGTGGTATCTTCACTCCCATGTTCACTGCAGCATTATTCATAATAGTCAAGATACAGAAACAACCTAAGTGTCCACAATGGATGAACAGATAAAAAAACATGGTATACTTACATAATGGAATACTATTCAGCCTTAAAAACAGAGAAAATCCTGTGTCATTTGTGACAACATGGATGAATCTGGAGGACATTATGCTAAGTGAAATAAACTAGGCACAGAAAGACAAATACCACATGATCTCACTTACGTGTAGAGTCTAGTAAAGTTGAGCTCACAGAATTAGAGAGTAGAAGCTCTGGGGGTGGGGAGGGAGTAAATGGAGAGTTGCTGATCAAAGGGCATAAAGTTACAAAGAGAAGGGGAATGGGAGTTGTTAATCAAAGGGTGCAAAATTTCAGACAGTTAAGAGAAATAGATTTTGAGATATATTGCATACCAGGGTGATTACAGCCAATAATAATGTATTATGTATTTTAAATAAGAGAGTAAATTTCAAATGTTCCACCATAAAAAAATGATAGGTAAGCAAGGTGATGGCTATGCTAATTAGCTTGATTTAATCACACCACATTGTATACAGTGTGATATTTTTACATATCATAAATGTATACAACTATGACTTATCAAAAAAAAAATGAAAAGAAGGGATAGGTATATCAAAAATTTATCATTTCCAAGATTTTAAAGTAGGGGTGATTCCATGCAACAGGAGAGGGCAGTAATTGCTTTTGATATTGTAAGTACATGCAAAGCTTAAAAGCCAGGGCTAAAAAGGCCTATAGCCTCACAAAGATGGTGGAAAATCCGCTATTATGGAAGAACAGGAAGTAGGTAGTCCAGATGAGGTGGGATGAAACAACCCTTGCTGAGCTGTTCTGCTTTCTCTGTCTAGTTCATAAGCATCAAACAAAAGATCCACTTCTTGCTTGATCTTGCTGCTAACACAACTAAAACAAACAAAAAATCATCTGGGATGTTACCATTTTTTGCAGGTCTAAATTATGTAAATTTGGGACCTTAGTTTTTTTAAGATTATTTAGTTATTTTTAGATTAATCATATTTATTTTTGATTATAAGCCTCCTTTCTTTTAATATTTAAGTTCAGTGGAGAGTTCGCTGTATAACCACATTGGCTTTAGATCTTTCTATCTGGTTTGTATTTACTTGGCATATTTGCAACTGCACAGTAATAGCTGTGGAACTAGAAGTTTCTGATCCTTTTGAGTCATCTTCAAAATCTTATGCCATGGTATGATAGCTACTTTTTAAAAAAATTTCTTCCAAACTTCCCTTCTTAATTTCTAGGGTACCAAACTGGTTATGCCCAACTATTTCTGCACTGGCTATTATAAACTTAGAGTGATAGCTGCTGTATTAGTCAGGATAGGCCAGGTTAAGCTATAGTCATGAACAACCCCAGAAGCTTATAATAAGGTTTCTCAATCTCAACTAAAAACATTTTTGACCAGATATTTCTTTGTTGTGAGGGCCTGCACTGTGCATTGTGGGATATTTAGCAGGATAACTGGCCTATACCCACCAGAGGCCAGTTGAAACAAGCAAAAAAGTCTCCAGACCCTACCACATGTCCCCTGGGAGAAGGAGTGGGACATCATAACCCCTGATTGAGAACCACTAGTTTACAACAACAATGAATTGGCTTTTTAAAAACTTATACTACATGCCCATCCTGGCCTGAAGCTGATACAACAACCCCTTTCTAAGGTATTGCTGGTCTTGGGGCAGATGGAAAAAGAGCATGGATGTGTGCTAAACATATTTGTCCAGAAATAATGTTCATATCACTTCTGCTCACATTCCTTGGCCAATGCAAGTCACATGACTCAGGTCTGGTCAATGGGGCAGCATAATCCCCTCTGAGAGAGAAGCAGAAATTATGCATGTATGAGAAAATGGTTTACCATTTGCTCTTTCCTCATCTACTTGGACTCTTTCACTTCCACTCTTCTCAACGAATCCTTCCCTGTTAGTTAGAATTAAGGCCAGAATAGTATTTTGGCCCCTATTTTCTTCCTCCGTCCTCTGGGAGATGAACTTAGCATTATGAAAGAATTTATCAAAATAGGCTATTTTAGTTGAAAAAAATTTTAGAAGACATCTGTATAAAGTCCTACATCACTACTATATCTTTACTTGATACTAGTTGTGTGGTATGCAGGAGGAACCCGTATATCATCTATGTCCTTTCTTTGTCTAGATGGTCTGAAAATTTACACTCTCAGGTGGGTGAATTTCCTATGTTTCCTTGACATAGAAAGGAAAGTTGCTTCCCCTCTTAATATATATATCTGTATCTCCTTTTGAGTAAGGCATTCCTTTACAATGCCTCATAAATGTTCCATGACCAAATGGTACTATTTCTTTTTCAGCCAGGGCAGATTTATCTCTGTGAAGAAAAACCCACAAAGGCCTTGTCTTCTCATTCCTCCATATAACATTCTTCTTTTCTCCTTTACTTCAGGGTTAGTTTCCTTTCAAGATTCTTAAACTTCCTACTTTTCTTTTATAATTGTATCCTACAATCTAGCTAGAAATTCTGCATACTTTCTGAGAAGTTATAATACAGCAAAGTACTCTTTGACTACAAATAAAGATACATTTTGTATACATATAGCTGCACTTTCTTCTGGCATATCAAAAATACACTACAACAATCCCCTCAAATTTCCATACCTTTTTGGTTAGGACTGAACTTCCAGGTAGGATTCTTCTACTTTATATCTCACTCTGGTAACTACTGGGCTAATTACTATAGAAACTGCCTGTTTTTCCAGGGCTCTAGTGGAGATAAAAGGCATAAAGATATAATACAAAACGTAAGTGTGCACAAAATATGTAGAGAATCACATACATTTCTTGGAGAAGTAATGAGAAAAACTCTATAGTATTTGTTAAGTGATTGGGGGGGGCAGAGTACAAACAAGTTGGAAACGAGCAAATTGGCTAGAACATTTGCTGATGATTACTAACCTGCCTTTATGGGCTGGCAGGTCTGTGGTTTATGTGAGGCTAAAACTGGCTTAAAGAGGTAGTGGGAGCTGGGCACAGTGGCTTGCGCCTGTCATCCCAGCTACTTGGAAGGCTGAGGTGGGAGTCTTTCTGGAGGCCAGGAGTTCGAGGTTATGGTATGCTGTTATCAGGCCACTGTGATCCAGTCTCTCTAAAAAAGAAAAGAAAAGAAGAAGAAAAAAAAAAAGCCATGGCGAGGGCACTACAGACAGGGGGAATTAATCATGATTAGGGAAAATGGGGAGGGTTCATGGCTAAATAAAAAGTGCAGTAGTAGAGATCAGATTTTATCATAGCTAGCCAGAAAGTATTAAGTGTGACAAGAAAATACAGATAAAGCACCATGAATAATCATACAGACCACGGTCACTATCAAAAGCACAAATATTGGTGGACAACTAATGGCCCTTCCAGTCAATTCCAGTATGCTTGAAGAGTCAGAAAGGTACCCACAAAGGTAACTCTGAAACTGGGCTACTGTCAGCTCAGTACCCATTTTCTGCCCATTCAGCTACTGCATGCTAGCCTCTCCAAATAGCTGGATCGTTAGGGCACATCTTAAGCAAGTTAGAGCATATCACCCTTGTCCCTAGGGGATGAACCTGCAAGCTTTTGAATTTCCCATTAGGAAATCTCCTTATCTTTTAATTAGATGGCCAAACACATACTTATTTATTCCTGTTTATAAGTTTCACCTATGACTATTTCTGAGCAAGACAGATAAGGCAAAGGAACCCCCAAAGTAATCCAACCTTCCTATATTATTTTTTCCTGGAACCTCATTAAATCACAGCCCAAAATGAGTCATGAACTTGAATTTTTAAAAGTCCTTCTGAATCAACGATTGTCTGTACTTTAGGAAAAAGATAGAGTTCAAAGAGAAATGAAGGTAGGACCAGAAAATATGCATAGCGTATCTGTAGGTCTAGTGGCTACTCGGAGTAATGAACTACATAATGAACAGGAACAGAGCTAAATCTATCATTACGTAATTCACTGGTTGCATAGTGAAATGTCTTCTTAATTCAAAGTTGACCATATTTGAGCACTTTTGTAGCTAAAAATGTTATGTTTCTATGTATTTTTGGGAGGCCTGAAATAAGTGGAAGGACTTACAGTTCTGCTGTCCTTTCACTCGTCTGCACAGATAACAAAGGAGGCTACAGATCATTTTCCTATGCTTTCCCAAACTTCCCTCATCTTAAACAAAACCTATTCCACTTTGGGCTTATCTTTTAGGCCCAGAATGCTCTCTGGCACATCTTCCTCTACCGGGTATGAGTTTTGATTCTGCTTAAGTCACACAGCTGCAGTGGCATGCTGTCTAGAAATAGTTCCTGTTGGTATTCAAGCTGAACAAACCCTGGTTTCTATTTATGACACTCCCTTCTGACTCTGACTCTTTGATTCCAATCAATGTACTGAAAATAAAACTCAGACCTTGAATTAAAAAAAAGCAAATAGGCTAGATAGGAACAAGGCCTTTAATACATAATCTTTTCTACACTAAATTCAAAGAGAAGGAAAGAAGTTTAATGTCCCTTCCTCTGCTACTTCTCATCCCACCAAACTGAGTATTTTTAAATATTGATGAAAAACACAAATGAACACCTCCTTATTCAGTTTCTCACAACAGCTACTAACAGTGGAACATTACACACTATTATCAAAAGAAAAAATGTTCCACAAACCATAGGAAATATGTTTGTGGTTTGCTCTAGCTGCTGATATAGACAATATTTTGCCCCTGAAAACAACTAGGTATGACTAGGAAAGAGGGCCTTGTAGATTGATAGTGAGAAGATGCAGATGAGCTGTAGGCAGCAAGGACTGAAAATGGACTTTGGCTAATATAATGGCTAGTCCATTTTAATACCTGTACTGCCCAAAGGCAAAGGTTTTAAATTTTGCAAAGACATTAATGGCTTCAAAGGAATGAAATTCCTACTTTACTCCAGGACAGATGCTCTCTTTCCTTTGGAGCTAAGATAGATTTACCATCTTTTTTTCTTCCTTAGCCCTAAATTTCAAGCAAGCAGAAGAAAACAGTTGGGAGGTACACAAAGGTTCATGTACAAATTCTTCCACTTGAGAGAGGAAAACATTTCTGTAAACAGCACTACTCTTCTTATGATTAGTCTGACCTCTGGGAATCACCTGTGACTCCTCCCTCTTCCTTATCTTCTATTTCCAGTTTATTTCACACACCATTGTTTATTCTTTGGGAATGTTTTAGTTTCATTTCTTTTTTTTTTTTTTTTTTTTTTTTTTTTTGAGACAGAGTCTCACTCTGTTGCCTGGGCTAGAGTGCCGTGGTGTTAGCCTAACTCACAGCAACCTCAAACTCCTGGGCTCAAGTGATCCTTCTGCCTCAGCCTCCCAAGTAGCTGGGACTACAGGCATGCGCCACCATGCCCGGCTAATTTTTTCTATATATATTTGGTTGGCCAATTAATTTCTTTCTATTAGTAGTAGAGACGGGGTCTCGCTCTTGCTCAGGCTGGTTTCGAACTCCTGACCTTGAGCAATCCACCCGCCTCGGCCTCCCAGAGTGCTAGGATTACAGGCGTGAGCCACCGCGCCTGGCCCAAACTTTCTTTCTTTAAAACTATTCCAATCTTTGTGTCCAGAATTCTTTCTCAGCCTCCATCACAAGTTCCCACTCTAACGGGGCCAAGGTCCTTGACCCCCTGAAGATTCGCTGAAAAATCACAAACAAGGTGTAAATTAATAGGAGTAAAGGCATACAAATTAATTTAACATATATGCACGGGTGCTTTCAGAACAAAGACCCAAAGTCACAGGGGAAATTTCCCATTTTTATGCTTAGGTTCAATAAAAGTAGAGAAAAAAAAATACAGATAGCGGTTTAGAAATATGATTGGACAAAAAGGGCATGATCTAATGCTATTAATAACACACTGAATGGGGAAATGCAAGTCCTATCTGTCTACAGTCTTCTTGGCCTCTCTGTGCAGTATTCCTTTATTCTGGGCATGGACCAGGGCCCTCTCTAGAATGGGGGACTTATAACCTCAGTCAAACAACGTAGGTCAGATAATTTCTGTATGGTCAGTTTTTACACAACTAGGGAAGAGGGAATGTTAGAGTAACACTTTTAGGTTTTATGGCTGGCTTTAGGGAAAAAGGAGTTCTGGTTTCTATGACCTGCCTTGGGGAAGAGGGATTCTAATTTCTATTGTTAGGTAGATAGTTAGAATCTCTGGCTCTTCTCAGGACAAGGGTTCCCAATTTGGGAACTGTTCCCTGTTTGGGTGCTGTTTTGAGTGATTGCTCCACCTGGGGAGAAGGATAAGGGCGGGCACTCCATGTTGGTGTCGCCCCACCCTTAATCCTATCCTGATCAACTGCTACACCTGGGGTAGGAGGGAATCTAGGAATTCCCCAGATTCAATCAATCTAGGATACCAATCTAGGAATTCCCCAGCCCAGGCATAATAGGATTTAGAAAGTGACCTAGAATAATCTAAGGGTAATTAATAGGCCAATAGCTTGAATCTGCCTTGTGTTTTATACCCCCACGCCCCAGGTGGACTTTCTTAGAGGGAGCTGGTATATGCAGAAGGAATTTTGAGGACACCTGTTGTTCATTTGATAACCTCCTACACCTGCCAGGAGCCTTCCTCCAGACTGGGCTAATAAAAGGAAACGATCCCAGAAGTCAGAAGGTGAGTGGGTCAGTGAATGAGTGCATTGGTCTGGCTCTCTACACTCTAGGAGACACACCTGTTTTGTTTTACAGTAAAGAGCTGCTCTTGTGAAACTGCTCCCTGCCTGAGGTTATTCCATCGTATTGGCCTTGCTGGTGAATTTTCCAAGAAAGGAGCTAGAGGACAGGGATAATAGTCTGGACTTGACCCTTTGGTGCGTCTGATCATTATTCGGTCGAGAGCACTCCAAGAATCAAAGGCAAACCCCCACCCGGACATCTTTGTTGCCGTGACTCAGATTCTGATACTATGACTAGTCTTGGAGGAGAATGGCACTGAGAGTCAGGAGGGCAGAAGAAAGTCATAGACAAACTTTTGCTTCTGAAACCTTTGTTTCAGGGTATCACTGTTTTCTGAGCCCTAACACAGGCATAAGAACACCTGACAGAAGCCAAGTGACTTTCCTTGTAGCCATGCAACCCCTTTCTCATTTCCTGCCCCTAGTCTGGTCCTAAGATTTTTCTCTTACTTGGCTTCTCTACGCTGTGCCCATGCCACAGTCAGTCAGCCCCTTGATGCACAGCAAGTGAACTGTAGATACAGGCTCATCCTTTGAGTTTTGCCAGGTACAGTCATTCAGGTAGAATGACCGAAATCAGGGAGACCACACTGCCTCTTCAGCAGCTCTTTGCTAGTCTGATGTAAACTCTGACTGGGAAAAGAAAGCACAGTTTGACAAGAGAGGACGGAGAAAAAGGAGAGGCAACAGGAGCAAAGAACTCAGTTCGCTTTTCTTTCTACGTGTCTGACATGCAGCCCCCTACCCCCATCCTGTAGAAAGCCCAAGGCCCTGTTCATTAGTCAGCTCTCCTTCCCTGACAGGCCAGGCCTCTCCTTCTTAGAAGTCAATATTTCTAAAGAAGGAAGGCTTAATACCATCACCTCCAGAGCAGATGGTCACTAATTGCCCCACAAGTAAACAGACATAGGCTGCAACAGATACATCTTGTAGCTCTGAATATCGTTAATTTTCAGGAACACCAGGGGCACCCATCCTCAATTAGTGGAGCATGTGAGGCTGGGAGCAGAACTCAGGGAGCCGTGCCAGGCGGGCCACGCAGGCGACCAGGCTCCCATGCTGCAAGCCCCAGACCCGACAGGAAAAATTCAGGAAGCCACTTAACCTTGTTGCCTTTGTTTTCTCATCTGTAAAACAGTGGGTAATAAAAACTCTCAGCTTCCTCACTGGGTTTTATGTGAGTGAACTAATTAATGATTGTATAAAGCCTAATACAATGCAACATGTAATTGAAAAGTTTAATCATTGAGGTAATAGTCCAATAATAGTAGGTTGCAAAGTAGTGACAAATAGCGCTTTTAAAATGAAGCTATTACCATTTTGATATTTTCTCTCTGATCTGCATTTTCAAATTAAAAGCATATATAATTTCAGTTTTATTCCCATTTTTATAATATTGTTTAATTCTAAAAAGCTGCTTCCTTTATTGTTTTCACTGTGATATTTCAACCAAGCAGAGAATCACTGTGGATTCCAGTAATAGCTGGATGCTCTAATTAAAAGGTTTTATGCCCAAGAGTCCTAACACCAAATTATTAATAGTCGGTCAAGAATCTGCCCATGGCTTACACAGTTGGAGAACTCTTTTCATTTTCCAAATTAGATAAAAGGAGGTCTTCCCGGTCACAATTTCTTAGCCCTCTGACCTTCTTGTTGTTCCAGTAAGTTCTTATTTTGCCTTTCTCTATTTCTAAGCCTTTGCACAAGCTGGTCCCTCCACCTAAAATGCCCTGTTCCCTCCTTCATGGCAATGCTTCTTTCTGGAGAATTCCTACTCCTTTTTCAAAAAGTAATTGAAGGCTTCTTCTGTGACACTTTCCCTGACACCTCCAAGAAAATGTAGGGTCTTCTCATCTCTGTAATCCCTTTTGCACCTATAGGTGCCTCCATTATAGCAATGATCACAGTGTATTGATTTGTTAACTATTGATTCCCTCACTGGACACTAAGCAACTTACGAACAAGAACTGCCTCTTCTAATCTGTATGCCTTCCTTTCCCAGTACCGTGAATGGCACAATGTAAGTGTTCAAAAAATATTTTGGTAGTGATTAATAAAGTACACATTCTATAAGTGCACTGCTGAATTAATTATAGCCCTAGATCATTATATATTTTCTCATTTAGTAACTATTTTATCATGAATCTGAGAAGAAAAAATGTGGGTTTAGGAAGCGTTCTCACACTTGATACAGTTGAGAACTATATCATGCTCAAATTCATAGCCTTACAAGAAAAGTCTTTTAGGAATTGGTGCCTGCCTACTTTTCTAATCTCAAAACCTATCACTTCCCTCAAGAAGACACCTGCTGGAATCCCACCAGACTTCCTGCAGCTTCCTGAATCAGCCCTGCCTGTGCCTGAATGCCTGTCATGCTTCTGGAATGGCCTTTCCACTCTGCTTGATAAACTCCTAATCATCCCTCAATTTGGTTATCATCTCCTCTCGGTGGATGCCCTTGACAATTTATGCCCCACCTTACAGGTGGGTGCTTTTATACTTTGTATTTCCCCTGGGTCTTTACAAAAAATCACCTTACTTATCTCACTATCCTAAGTGTATATTTACACACCTCCTCCCTTTCAACCTGGGAGCTCCTTGCAGACAAGGACAGTATTTGATTCTGCCTTAAAATAGCACATCTTATTTCAGGGCCTGACACATAGTTAAACCTCAATTAATAGTTGTCAAGTGAATGAATGAATTGGTGATAGTTCTGCCTATTATGCAGGTTGAGTAGACGGTGATGAAAATTGCAGAGTCCTAATTTTCTACTCTTTAACTATAGAAACAAAATTTTCCATTTCTCTTAGTTTATTTTAAGATGTATTCAATAAACACTGAACTTATTTTTACTAAATTTACATTATTTTCCTAGTACAAATTATAGCTGTGCAACACAATCCCTTTGTTCCTTATGCCCCAAAACACCCCACTATACAACCTCATGTTCCCCTCTCTCTGCTACATTTTAGAAACATTTCCCAGACTACTTTAAAAAGAGTTATTTTTTGCCTGCACACCAACCAATAAAAGGAAATTTCCCAACAACACATGAAAATTATCTATCTTACGTGTGGTTTGGAAAGCTTGGAGGAGAATATAATGGAGATTGTGAGTCTTTAAGAATAAACCCAGCACATGCTAAATTTTAAAGAAACCTGAGGATTGAGAAGAGATTTATGGCTTGGATAGGAGTTAAAAATCTGCTATACTATCATACATCTCTAGTCCGTACAATTTGGAAAAAAATCATTTTTTGCACCAAGACTGACTAATAAATTTTTCTATTCCTTTTACTGAACCATTTCATTGTGCCACTCAGAAATGACTGCTAATTAAAACTAAATGTAAGCACTGGTGATACAATCTTCTTCTAGAATTCTTAAATAGAAAATGGGAAACTGAAAGCATTCTTTTACAGGTTGTGGACAAAAATGGGACACTTTCATTTTAAAGGAAGACCCTTGCTCAAAGCTGAATATAATTTGAAATATATGTGTGTATATACATATATATGAATCAAGCTAAGACCATCACCACCACAACCACCATCATCATCAACAACTTGCATTTCCTGAGCACCATTTATTAATAGTTCACTGAACTAAATGGTATTTCCCTTGCCAGAGGCTGATAGAATAGAATAAGGAATCATGGATTCTCTGAAGGAAGGGGCCAAGGGGCACTCCTTGAATAAGCCTCTAAGATGTTGTTATCAACACCATCCAGGTACTCCAAGCCAGAGCTCCACAGGGAAAATTAAAGTCAAGCTCCTTTGATGTAATGTAAAAGAAAAATCTTAGCTTTGTCACTGAGAGAAAACTTATCAGTTATTTATAAATACTGCAGAAGATCATGTAATAGGGTCAAGCCATAAACTTCTTTTGCCTTGTAGCTCTTTTCATGTTATGTTAAATAGGCTGTGGAGCCCTCATTTTCTAAAGAACATCAATTCTTCTCATTATAGTAATAATCCTTATACCGGTCCACTGAGACATGTCTGATGCTGCCCACAATAGCTGGACTGATTGTGCTATTGTACAACATTTTGGTGAGCTGGTCCTTTTAGGAGAGAAAGCTAATAATCACTTCATAATAGTTTCACCCCATGGGATTTTTATCTAGCTTGTTTCCAGATCAAGAGAATTTTTTCAAGCTGGACTGCAGAACTTTGTATAAGAGAAGAGAACCACTGCAATAGTTACTTTCCTTAGTTTTCAGTATTTCATTTTGGAAGAAAAGATGACTTTTTCTTTTGGAAGAAGACTTTTAGGAGCAAAACTGTAAAGTTAAGCACATTCCTTTTTCAACCCCAATTTGTTTTTTCCATATTCTCTTCCTACTGGGCTACTTCTTCCTTCTTCCCTTTGTCCTTCCTGCTCCCTCCGTACTCCTCTAACAGTACTCCCAGGGGAGGTTCTCATACCACTCATCTACAGCTTTGTGTGAATTTAACTCACGGTTATGTCTGTAAAAGAACTGTTTAAGCCTTCTTTTTAACATCATCATGGCATGCTTAGAATCCTGCTAAAAATATCTCATATAGCAGTGAATGAATAGGAACCAAATCTTTTCACAGCAGGAATCCATATCCTTTTGCAATCAGAATTAGGTTTCTGGCTTTTCTACCTAAGTGAGTGCTTCTCAGATTAAGTGGCAATTTTCATCACCACCAGTCACCCCAAGTAATTTGCCCACGCTGCTCTCTCCTTCCCACCCTCCTATAAGGAAGCCATTCCACTTGTTGCAGAAACAGAATAACCTCCCTATGTTCCTCATCTCCCCTTAGAGGGTATGGATGTCCTTGAACTCTAATCCTTCCAAGTAAGGCTCTGTCGGAAGCTGTTCATCAGACTGATATACAAGCATGTTGAAATATTCTATATGCTTTCAATCCAAGATATTACTTTTAACCTGCATAAGAGATATATATGAATCTGGCCTTTATCTTGATTCAGTCATTCCTTGGTTAATCACAAATGAATAGTTTAGAACGAAGTTCAGTTTATACGTCCAAGTTATCACTGCACAATATCAGATTATGTTAAAGAAAGTTGATTCAATCTTAGCAAGCATCTCAATGCTTTTTTTTTAAAAAAAAAAACAGGGGTTTTTATCATAAAACTTTAAATAAAAACTGCAGTGTTTAAAGTTACATAATATATTTAATTATATGGTTCTTGAAACAGGCTATGATTATTGGTCCCTATGGCAACATCCATAAATATTTTAGATATTTGAAGTTTTAGTGGAATAAGTGTGTGGCTACTCTAGCTGAGCATTTATATGAAAGGAATATTGATTTGGATTATGAATTGAGTAACTTAAAATCTTAAGTGTGTTGGCATTGGAAGGAAGGAGACCTTGGAGATATCGCTGGTATATTAGAACCTGTAGGAAACATTCTTTCAATAAATTTGAAGGACTTTTCCATCAGTCCTATGGGCGCTTAGGATAAGGCAACAAAGATTCTCATATCTACGGTACAACGTTTAATTTCCCTAGGGGTAACATTTTCTGCTAGTCATTGGCATCAAAACTTTAATTTGCAATCCTTTAGGCATAAACTCATTATCACACCTTACACATGATAATAATGTGGATGACAGCCTCCAAAATGAAGCTTACACCATTGTGCCTTTTCTCTTTCTGACATTTCTTCATCAAAAATCATTTGTTGGGCACCTACTTTGTACTAGCCATTACTCTGGGTGCTGCAGATTATAGTCATGAACCTTTGTAGCCAAGGATTCTGCCTGCCGAGCTTCTGCCTGTGGAGCTTACACTTTTTCAAGGGAGTCAGATTATAAGCAAGCAGATAAATAAGTGAATGAAGGGTGAGTAAGATAACTTTAGGGTAGTAAAAAGTTTTAGAGAGTCAGAGAGTGTAATGTGATAGAAAATTTCTGGTCCATTTATAGACAGAGAGCTTTTTGAGAGAATGAAAGACAAGAAAAGGCCAGGAATGCAAAACTGTGGGAGAAGAGTACGGCAGATGGAGGGATCATCTAGTACAAGGGCCCTGAGAATAACGTGTGTAGGGAGCAGGAAGAGGCCAGGCACTTGTGAGTCAGCCGATCAATCCTCTTCTTCCTGGGGTTTCTCTCACCTTTTCCCACTGCACTGCATCTGTTCAGACCCATTCACCTGGACTTTGCTCTATTCTCATCGATCTCATGGTCTTCTTGCTTTCATGCTCTCTTCACTTCTTATTGCCATTCAAAATCTCTTCCCATATCATAGTTCTAACTATTTTCCTTGTCTTGAGCAAAGACTGCCTGTAGAGTAGTCCACACCCTTCAAGTTTAGCCTCTATAACCTCCACCTTCTGACTCCGACTGCTAATACTTTCATTCTTACGTCCTCTATTACAAACATGCTGTGCATTTTGTTACCTTCATGTGTTTGTTCAGACCATTCTCAAACAGCCATCTTACATGTCACCCTCATAATCCTGTCTATATCCTCAAATCCTAAAGTATATATTAATACTTTAAGCTATACACTTAAGCCACTGAGATCGAAGACCAGACTTTTCCTCAGAGTCTTCTCTGTTTATTAAAGCCTGAAGTATAACTCATTTTCCTTTCAAAGTCTATGGCAATTCCTGTCTGTACAATTCATTGTTCATTAATCCAGTTCTGCTTTGCAATGCCTTTTCTTTTACTAATGGGAAATATTACTGTCTTTTTATCCATAGTCATCCGTTTGCATGGTTGTTTTTGATCTCTCCAACCAATTGTAAATACTTTGAGAGCAAAACTACATTGTGTGTTTCTTCTGTTACCCTACACAGTGCTGGTACACAGTAGGTGCTCAATAACTGCTTATGATTTGAACTCACCTGAACATATCTCTGTCTGACTGAATGCACATAGGAATGATTTTGATGGTCTTACCTCTAGTTCGGCAGTTCCCTTTTTAAACATCCATATAAAACAAATGAATTATTATGATACATTCTCTAATATCTCTCCAATTCATTCTGTAAGCTCCTTCCCAGCAATATTTTGTGAAACACATTAGCTCTCAGCTCTATTGACTAGAAACAGTAAACCTCAGGAGGCAATACAACACAGGCAAATTAATGATTTTGTGAGTGATGAATGGAATGGCACTGAATTAGATGAGAGACCCCAAGGAGAGCTGTCTAGCTAGCATGGAGTAGGAACAGTAAAGAAACAAATCCACTTAAATAAATGTCATATCTCCTATAAAATCCTAAGAAACCCAGAACAACCAACACTGAGAACTACCTTGCTGATGCCAGTCTTACTAGTTTTCTTGAAGAGAAGAAAAATACAATTTTATGAATTGAAGCATATTACTTGGAATTATAGATTTTGACTGTGCTAATTTGGTGTAATCACTTAATTTAGTGATTTTAGCTAATTTAGAATAATCACTTATATTTAAAAATGAGGAAATCATTATATTATACTAAAAATTAGGAAATTGAGCCTAGACTGGGAAAAATCATTGCAGAGAGGACCCTGGTATGGAGACCATGCTCCCCACATCACCACCACTCCCTGGAGAGAGGGCTGTTTCTGCAGCACAGTGGCAGTTGCAGGGACTGGTTTCCATTATCAGCTTCTTTGCTGTGAGCAGATCCTTCTCAGAAGCACCTTCAACTCCAGGTCATGAGGCTCTTCAGAGGCCTGAACCCTCTCATCCCCACTGCCTCCTTTGTCACTGGAAGGACTAGTAATTGGGTAAGTCAGGAGGCCATCTCTACTTACCACCTCACACTCCTAGCACCCTGCTCACATCCTGCCTCTTCTCTCAAGTCCACATTGTTTAGTGCTTCCTTTTTCCAAGGACATACATCTCCACCGCTTTTCAGCCACAAGCATTTCCATGAAAGCATCTGGATCTTCTCTTCCATTATAAACCCCTCCATCTTCAACTCTTTCATGAACTGTGTCACCCTTCCAGGCCTTAACAGATACCTAGCAGTGCCTAGAGGACACCGTTTGTGATAGATGCGTCTCAAATAGAAGTTTCTCTTTCTCCTTCATTGTCCTTGCCTCTGGGTCAAAGATGTAATCATCAACTTCTTTATTCCCTCTCTAGTACTCCTTCCAGACATCTCCATTTAAGAAGAAAAAAGAAAGAGAAAATATATATATTGTGGCTCTTTCCACCTAATCACATAATTTTAATACTTTCTCATTGTCAGTATATACCATGCTCCTGGGTCATTCATCCTATTAATTAAAGCCATTAACTTAGAGCTCACCATCCTTTGGCCCATTCCAAATCCTGACCTTATCCTAAAGTGGTCTCAGTACCTCTTGTTTTAAACCACCCCAGCAAGTGGATACTCACCCCTCCATTTTTATCACCAAGCTCTCCCCAGTCCTATTTCTGCCATCTACCCTCATGCCCACAGCCTGGACTTTGCCACCACCCAGGGTTGTTCTATCTCTGAAATGTCTGATTTAACATTCAGCTCTCCAATAACTCAACTGCCCAACAATAGGAAATGGCTAAATTATTTTCATTGCATAATATAGAATATCATGCAATTATTTAAACAAATGAGGTAGATATAAATGTACTGATAGGAGTTCACTAAAACATATTGTTAAATGAAAAAAGTCAATTAACAGTATGCCTTAATTAACTGACTTTTAATTAGAATATTATAATCCATTTTTGTAAAAATAAACCATGTGCAGCCGTGTATATGTGTGTGTGTATATAGATGCATTAAAAATTTTCCAAAAGAATAAACACTAAATTGCTGAGAATAGTTGCTTTAGGAAAAAGATTGATGATGGGAAAGATGAAGAGACGTTTCAACATTTTACTTTCTGTAGTTCTGCATTTCCTGACTTACTTTCAATAAGAATGCATGTATATATTATTATGTAATTTTAAAATGTGTAAATATGAAAAAAATCCCCACTTCCCACAATCTTTACCCTTCTTACACTCTGTTAATTCTCTCAACCTATATTTTGACATTATTGAGAATTTCTGAGTTTTTGACTCCTATTATTTTTCTGTTTATCCTCGCATGTCTTTCTTTGAGTCTCTCTCTTAGTCATCATTTTCTGATCAACTCAACCATCTTACAATACTTTTGTAATTTTGCCCCATTCTTCTAGTATTATTGCAACTCAAGATGGATTCAACTGTCCACTGTCTCTTTATCTATATCCAGGCTACTGCCACGACATTCCTCTGCTTTTTTCCTATGTAGATGACTCTTCTAGATCCATTACAGGTTGTTTTTCTCTACCTATGTCTACAATATTGGGGTTTCTCAGAGTTTTGTGTGAAAACAACTTCTTGCCTCACTTTACATGACCTTCATAGTAGGTTTCATCTATTTTTGTGGCTTTAAAAAAACATCTAAAGCTTAGCAAGAATTCTCAAGCTGTCACTTCACCCCATGCCTCTATACTAAGTTGCAGACTCATGTATCCAGTTGACTTCATGTGACTCTCATGGATACCTCAACTTCAATGTGTTCAAAACCACATCCCTCTTTCTATCACTACCTCACAAGATGACCCCATCATTCCCTGGTTGTCCCAGCCACGATCTGTGTTTTAGATTTGAACTATGTTTCTTCCTTGATCTTCACATTCTCTCATTCACCCACTCTACTGATCTGACCCCTGCATAACTCTCAAAATGCTCATTTCAAGCCATTACCATCACCTGCCTAGATTATTGCAACCGCCTCTGTCTAGTCTCTCTCACTTCTGCTTTTTTCCCTCTAGTCCATTTCTCACACAACCTAAGTGACTTTTCTGAGACTCAAATCTGATCCTATCGCTTCCCTGATAAAAATTATTTAATGATTGTCCTGCCCCCCCAAAAAGTTGAAAATTCTTTATAGGGCTAACAACACCCTTCATAAGGTGCTCCTGGTTATCTCTTCAGTGGATGTCACTGGACTCACCCTTTACCTTCCATGCTGCAACCATTATGAGCTTCTTTGAAGTTCTGTGTTTTCTTTTTCACCTCCACAGCTTTACCAATCATATATCTTCTGCCTGAACTGCTCTCCCACCACTCTACATTGAGACAATTTCCATTCTCCCCTTTTTTTTTGTTTCCTTCTCTTCCTCCCTCCCCAACCTATTTCCATCATTCAGCAAATATACTGAGCATCTACTATACGGTTGGCACTATTCCAAGTGCTGGGGGAAAAGTGGTGAACGAGACAGATATTGTCTTTGTTTCCTGAGGCTCTCATTCTGCCACAGTGTGAGAGGATTCAAGCAAAGGGCTGTTAAGGTGTGAGATCCTCCACAAATCTAACCAACAGACACCTGATACTCATCTTGGATGAGGGCAACTTTCTTAATCATACTGAAAGCCACGGTTGCATCTTACTCATGGTTAAGTCCCAGGACCTAAACCATAGCTCCCTGCCCACCCAGTCAGTCCTCTCCCCTCTTCCCAAGGTTGGGTTCGCTTGGGTGCAGCCCATGAACCCCTTTGCCAAGGCCACTTTTACATCTCCATTCCCCTTTCTAATCTCAAGTTAGAGGTCATTTCTTCCGCTGGATCCCAGAAGACATTATGTATTCTTTCACCATTTTTCCTGTCACTCTGTATTTTTAACTGTTTATTTGTCTGTTTCTTCCACTGGACTACAAGCAAATTTCTTGAGAGCCAGAACAATGTAATTTATTGTAATATACAGGGTCTGATACATGGCAGAAATGCGGTATACAAATGCCATTGGCTCCTGAATCTATTGTTCCAATTTCAGTCTCTACCTGAATCCTCAGACACGTGATTCATACTGTCCACTGGGCTTCCCCACCTCAGGAATATGAGTTCATGCAACTTCATGTAATATGAGTTTAACACATCTAAAGATCCATGCTCATTATGACCTCACCTTCTCAAAAAACATGCTCTGCCTCCTGGAATTCCTTTCTTGGTGACCTACACCAATATCCACCCAACACCACCCTCCTCATGGGTTTTTCAGCCTTTATCTTATTCTTCTCAGGTCCAGATTGGTCTATTTGCCCACTGAGAATCGCAGTGATACATCCTTTTTCTTCTCTCTGTATTTTCTTACTTCTCATTGCAACTTTGCCATACTCTCTTGGAAGATGTAAAGTCAATCTCTTCTAATAACTAAATTTTCTTCTAGCTCTTGGCAATAAATTCAATGACAATATTCACAAGATCACTTTTTGAGATAAGGACAGATATTTCAAGCTTCTTTGTTTACATTGGGAAAAGGCTCTTATCCTGATGTTCCTCATTAGGCCATTCCCTTTTTTTCTCTTGATGTGTTTAAATAAAGAGTTATCAACAGCAGACAATTAATATACAGGGACAAGGAGTAAGAACAGATATCTATCATGCAACACTGCCATCTGCAGGGGTTAGCAGCTGTCAACCAGGGCAAAAACTGAAAACCAATTAGCAGAGTGACCTTCCTATATAGAATTATTCAAACTAGAAAACGGAAGTTTCCCTCCACTCTGCTAACCAGTGTCCCTATATTTGATAATTTAAAAATATAAAATCGACTCCTAATTAAGAATTCTATTGGCCGGGCATGGTGGCTCATGCCTGTAATCCTAGCACTCTGGTAGGCTGAGGCGGGCGGATTGCTCAAGGTCAGGAGTTCAAAACCAGCCTGAGCAAGAGCGAGACCCCGTCTCTACTTAAAATAGAAAGAAATTAATTGGCCAACTAAAAATATATAGAAAAAATTAGCCGGGCATGGTGGCGCATGCC